>JASDQU010281968.1:3371-14654 GCA_032191745.1 Picea mariana
GAAAGTAGGTAGATTCAAATTCCAGATTAGACAGTTTTAGGAGGTAGGAGGGAAAATCGACTATATACACCCTCACCTTTGTATCATTGTAACATTATCATTATCAACGGTAACATTGAGCATAGAGTAGAAGGAGAGAGATGTAGCAGAGAGTTGAGAAGAAGAACTGATGTACATAAGTTTGAATTAATGTAAAAAGCTTTGATTCAGATTCATGGTGTTATGATGCTTTCTGTGTATACATGATGAATGATATGCTCATGGTTGTTTATTCTCTCTGTTATGCATTTGCTTTAATAGTGTGTGTATGTATGATTTCATGTTGAATGTTTGAAGTCTGAGAGAGGGAGAGAGAATGAGTTTCAATTGTTTCTCAACCTGAGTGAGAGAAGTCCCTACAAGGAATGCAGTGGAAGCATCTGCAAGGAGCGCATTAACAAGGGTCCAAAGTTTATCTCTAAAAGCTTAGGAGGGATAACCTTGTTCTCATTCCCGCAGAAGTGCAAGTGAAGCACAACAACCGTCCAAGGTGTGCGCAGGCTAGTTGAAAGATTAGAACTTATCAACCAAGGGTGAATTGAAGGACTACTATTGCAGGGAGTGCATAGAGTCGAGATAATCAAATACTTCTAAGTATTTGAAGGGTTGTCACAAGGAGTGCGTGTAGGAGTCTTTTTGAAGACTCGAGTTTGCAAGAAAACCTAGGAGGGTTAGTACCTTTGATGTAATCAAAGGAGAGACAGAGAAAATTCATTTTACAGAAGTCAAGTTCCGGTGAAGAGAACACCTGTTCATTTCACAGAAGTCTTCAAGGAAGGAACGAACAATCAGAATTCCCCGTGGAGAATTTGCGAAGTTCCGAGAGCCATTAGATTTTGCAGAGGAGCAAGGAGAGTTATGGCGAGTGTTTTCTAAATCATAAGCTCAAGAGAAATAGGGTCGTTAGATCCAATTCAATGAGGGCCATTAGATCTCTCGTGAACTTTCATTTCGGAGTTCGAAGGTTTAAAGGGTAGAGAATTCACGTCAGAGATAGAGGACAGTGAAGCAGACAGGTGGCGTACTTGTCGCCAGATGAAGTCAAACATTCATTGACCGATTTTGGGGTTTTGTAGGTTGGAGAGCCGAGAGTTTTTCATCAGGATTCGCGAAATCACAAAGTACGAAACTCTGAATCGATGAGAAGTCCGTTAGGAAGCCAACATTTGCTGAACATGTCAGGATTCGGCATTTCGGTACTTTTGAAGACACGGGATCGGGGTTGTTTGTTCCGAGGTTCCCGAAATTGTGAAGCATGATAGGGCTGTGGAGGAGGACGCGGCCAGACATTTTGGTGAATAGACATTTCAGGTTTCGACATTGGAAGGGTCGAGAAACTCGACAATAGGAGTCACGGAGTCGCAAAATCTGAAGTTCCGAAATTACGAAAGGCATGATCAAATTGTGGGTCAGAGGATTTGAGTTGGGGCCTAGTGTTTGTTCACGCGGGCTCAATTCATAAGGACCTGTGGAAAACACCATTGTATGTGTGTGGGATTCCCCAAGGAGGAATCGAAGAGTCGATTAGACTCAAAGGACAGATTTAAAGCGATCCTGCATAGACCTCGACCTGAGGGTTCGGGGGTCTGCGCCACCATGTACCTCAAATCCACGATGTTTCTCTATATATGCTTCCTCCTTAATGATCCCATTAAGGAAAGTTGTCTTCACATCCATCTGGTGAATCCTCCACCATATAACTGAAGCAATAGAAATAAAATCTCAAATAGAAGCATACCTAGTGACTAGAGAAGATGTCTCATTGTAGTATACTCCCTTTTTCTGGGAGAACCCTCTCACCATGAACCTCTCTTTTAACTTCTCGATGTTTCCATCTGCAACATGCTTGATCTTGAGGATCCACCTGGAACTCGCCACTGACTTCCCCTCCTGGCTTGGCACCATGTCCCAAACATCATTCCTCAATATAGAGGTGTAATCCTTTGCCATGGAATCTTTCCAAACTGATTTATCTATCGCTTCCTGAAATCTAGAAGGATCAGCATCAATGATGCTACTCAAAAGAACCATGTAGTTCAGAAAATTCCTTGGATGCCTCCTCTCCTTATTAGCATTCCTAGGAGCCTCACCAACATCCCTCAATTTTTACAATAGCCACTTGGGTCACTTGATAGAAATGGAAGGGTGTAATGCCTCCTCCCCACCTGAAGTTTGACTCCCTAAAATGAAAGTTGTTGACTACTGCTCATCGTTCAGAGCCTATTGTTCCTCGTCCTCTGTCACTATTGATGACTCCTAATATTTCGTAGATGCCAAGTCCTCCTCGAACTTAACATCTTTGATCACAATTTTCTTATAATTATTTTTTATTGGGATTATTTCCTTAATTTATTTTTTCTTTCATGTGGGTTAGATGATAATGTTTCATTTTATTATTCTAATTTTTAATTTTATTATTTCATATTTTTATGGGAATTGGGGGAATATTTTAATATTTTATTAGTGTTATTTTTAGTAATTTATTTTTCACGTTAGTAGGGGATAATTATATTATTTTAATTTATTTATTAATTTTTATTTTCACATAGGTTTAGAGATAATTATGTTAATTAGATTTTTAATGCAGGTTAATTTTCTTGCCTAGTTTTTAGGAGGGAAATTAGCTAAAATTTTACTACAAGCAATAGGTCTTATGCCTGCCCAAGTTCTTTTTTAAAATTATCTATAGGAACCAAAACAATTTGAGCCACTATGTGTTGAACTTTCTTGTGCATGTGGGATTTTATTTGTAGGTTAAGGATCAACGACCCAAATTCACCCACAAGCATGATTGATGGTTGCTGAGAGATATTTTTCAAACATACATAACTTGCGTTATGGGTGTTAGAATTGAGACCACGATAGATCGTTGGAAAGGTATCAGACTAAGAAATGCAGTGGAAGAGGTATTCAGGATAGAAATGTGACATAGAATGTCAAAAAACACATAAAACTGTAGACCATGGATTTGGGGGCATGAATGATTGTGTAGACTTCCAACAAGCATATCTGAGGCTATAGTCAATGAAATCAGACCTGATATAGCTCACCAGAAAGATAGAAGAGAGAAGAACGCGATGGGATAGCAAATGTTTGCATATTGAGAGTGAAAATTCTTTGAAAATCCATAATAGATAAGAGGCCCAAATTTAGTTGAAGAATGGGATATGCAATGTCAAAACAATCATATCTAAATACACAAGAGCCAAAATCAGACCAGCAAGAGCACCATTGAAAGCTAAGGAAAATATTAATAATCGAGGATGATCTTAATCAACAGACAAATCCATAAATTCCCAAAATGACTTAAAGAATTTAGAAGATAACACCAACAAACATAATCGATAACATTTTTACTTGAAGAATTTAAACTGCTTGAGAATGAAAATGACCACCCAAGAGAATCTCCAACTTCTGTTTATAATGCTTGCACATTCAGTTTAAAAAATGTAAATAAATCAAGGGAAAATGAAACAAACAACCAAGAGAGTTGAAGAGTCTCTCTTGTTTTATAAAAGAGAGTTTGCTTAATGTAAAAAAGGGGGACTTTTTCCCTTTGTAAACAAAAGATGGCACTATTACTTCTGAATGAATAAAGAGCAAGAGGCATTCTGAAAAATTGTGATTTTGATAGATGTACATGAGACTATTCTTTGTGCATTTTTCTTTTGCTTGAGTAACATAGAATTTTGTTGTATGTTCAAACTATTTCTTCACTCTATTCTATATGCTCATGTTCTCATATGTTTCCTTATGAGTACATAAATAATGTTATGACTGCATTGTGCAACTAATTGTTTACATATTTGTAGCATTATTGTTATCACCTATCATTATAAGACATGAATTATTTTGGGTTCGAATGATATTATCTTTCACTCTATTCATTCTTTTAGTTTTTCTCATGGGATGGGTTAGAAGTAGTCAAATTAGATTAGTTTTCTTTTAGTTAGATTAAACTTAGGGTTAATTAGAACTCTTTGTGGAACAATTCGTTGTCTTTCCATTTTTTTTCTTTTAATTTTGAGCGGTAACGAGGCCCACATAGTCATCGAAAATGCTACACCAAATCAAAGTAGGTCTCATTGGGACCTGCCATCAAACATTATCCCTTACTTGCTTGACAGGCCATTCAGACCCGTCAACAGAAATGGCACTAGAAGAAGGGACAGATGACAATATGAGCATATGGAGTCATTTTTATTAATGATTTTAATTTACTAATGGATCCATCCCATATTCCTTTATGGAGATGTTTTTCAGGTACTCTATCTCCCAAACCTCCTAGAGGGGTCTGTCTCACCGGATAGTTGGGATCTGACTCTTCATTGCAAAGTAACGAAAATCACCGATCAATAATGATTGGAAGTTCTCTTAGTCGTTGGATCTACACCGAGACGACTTCGGTGAAGTTCCACTTTGAGAGAAGGGAGATGATATAGCATCGAATTCCTTGAACATTGAAGTTACGAAGTAAGGAGAGCTGTAGATCTAGGGAGATCATAGGAGCCTCGTGTAACCATTCGATCGCTCAGAAGGAGGGACCCGCATTTGGTACTTCGACGAAGTCCTGCTTCGGGAAAATGGAGTGGCAGTAAAGCCAAAACCCCTGAAGGTTGGAGCCACGAAGTGACCAGGACCATAGATCTAGGGATCCTTCGGGTTCTTTCCTAGCTGTCGGATATACGACAAGGTCAGCTCAACATTGACCACTTCAAAAAAACAAGGGGAGACTCACCTCAATATCCCTGAATGCCGACGTTACGAAGTAAAAGAGGTCATGGATCTAGGGGTTACGTGGAGGCACCGTAACCATAGGATTGAGGGACTGGGAAGGTGATCGGTCGAGCGAAGCGATATGCCAATGTCACCGAAGGTGTGTGGACCCACTTCGATATAACACATGCCACCCTACGTATGGGCCACATGTCCTCTTTGTCTTGTCACATGTCCCCTCCAGTAACTAATCATTCCACTGATATGGAGGGAGGTGTATTCAGGACCCACCGATAATTTCCGTCGCATTTAGTACGTCACTCCATGATAATGGACCCCTTCGGGAGTCTAAGCCTTCGGGAATTCGAGCATTTGGGATGCATCATCACGTGCAAGATAAAAGACCTGAAGGTCGGAGCCACGTGAAGTTATTTCGGGACTCCGGGAGTTCGGGACTCTCGACTCCGGAGGTAAAGCACACAGGAAGGAAAAGAAGCATTCAACTGTGAAGTGTCAAAGCACCGAAGCGTTGAAGTGTTGAATTCCTCTACAACTGGTATGTTAGAAAGGGATTGAGTCCGTCGTTGGTTTAGTAGGAGGACTTGATTTAAGAGGGGCAACAAAACTTGAATACCCCATCCCTAGGGAAGGTACTCAGGGGTCGGGTGTGTTACAAATTAGTATCAGAGCATGGTTACAACACTTGGCCTACTTGGGCTCATGGATGAGTCGCTTAAAAAAAAATTTAAAGGAATTTTAAGGGTGACACCCTATCTTACTTATTTCCTAAAGAGTTTGGTTAAACTTTTACTGAAGAAAAGAATGAAACTTTCTATTGTGTGTGTATTTAAGAAATATGAACTGTGTGTTGTTCATGAACTAATATACCATTGGATAAAAATAAGTTTTTTTCTAGCACTCAAGCAGTCAGCAAATTGCGGGAAAAATACAATTATAAATGATGGTGATGTGCCATGAAGTGGGGGGTGGCTCCCACAATAGAGATGAATAATATTCCGAAAGGAGGGCGATCGAAACCCCTCCGGATCTATCTAAAACTGTAAGGATCCTCATGGAAGAATTGCAGAGTTGCAAGGATGACAACGAGAGATTGATAAAGGAGCAAGAAAAACAAACAAAAATTAATCTAGTCTTACTGCAGAGCTTATCTGATATACAAAGGCAACTGCAACATGGACCCACAACCAGTCATGTGGACCTATGACATACGAAGAGAAGTCAAAGTCCACCTGAGATATGAAAGCGTGGTCCCATAAGTGGCCACACTAGGAGGAGTACCTCGAGGAAGGTCTAACCTGGAGGCAAGAGACACTCATAGGGAGATTCCTCTAGAGAGGAAATTGGAAACTCCGAGGGATCTTCCTGTAGAAAAAATAGCTCACATTCTCAAAGTAAAGTAAAGAAGCAAAAGCATTCCAAAAGTCATGATCCTGAAGGGTTCAAGAAATCCAAACCACCCTCTTTCGATGGAGAGATTAAGAAAGGGGAAGAGGCAGAAGCTTGGCTGTTTGGTTTAAGGAAGTACTTCAGATTCCATGACTACTTTGAAAACTTGAGGACTCAAATAACCATCTTCAACCTGAATGGAAAGGCTTCCATTTGGTGGGAAGACCTTAGAAATGTGAAAGGAATCCCTGAGAAGGACTTGTCATGGAAACAGTTTGAGAAACACTTCAAGAAGAAGTATATGTTAGAGAAATACTTTGATGGGAAGACTAAGGAGTTCTATGAACTCAAGCTAGGACAACTCACCATAGAGGAATATGTCAATAAATTCCTTGAGTTGATGAGGTATGTACCCTACATAAAGGATGAAAAGGTAAAAGTGTAGTGATTTATTAGTGGGTTACCTTAGTCATACCGAGATAGGATTGAGTTTGACAAGCCAAATACCTTAGAATATACTATTCAAAAGGCAAGGTATTGTTATGAATAGTTCAGGAGTCAGACAGAGCCTCACGAGGAATGGAAGAAGAAGAGTAGTTCAGGATTCAAGAAGAAGGGGTTTAAATCCTCAAGATTTAAGAACTATGGGAAGGATTCTAGGATGATCCTTCCTACTAGAAGTGTGTATCAACAAAAATTTCCCCTCCCAGAGTGGAAATAAACCTTTTGGAGCAACCGTAGGAAAGACTTATAACCCAAAGAGAGAACCCTTGAAATGTTCGGGTTGTGGAGAAGAACATTTGCTGAGGGATTGTCCACACAAACAATAGTACAGTAGGAGAGTATAAAACATCCAAGAATCTACCATAGTCAATGATGTGGCTAGGAGCATGTCACATATTTATGCATCCTTGGATAATAAACAAGCCGACCACCATACTTTAGTGGTGGATATGGAAGGTATGATCGCCAACCATCTAGTTTCTATTTTAATTGACCCTGGTTCTAATTTGAGTTGTGTGGCCCCTCAGACTGTTGATAAGTGTAAATTGCAACTGGTTAGACATGTTAAGCCATGGTTGGTACAACTAGCCATTGGAAGAAAAAGAAAATTAGCAGAGGTCATACCAACTTGCCAATTCATTATGGATGGATTGCCCACCCAAGCCACCCTTAACATACTTCCCCTAGGATATTATGACATCTTGGTCAGTATGGACTGGATAGCCACTTATAAAACCAAGTTGGACTATTATCATAAAAAATTGGAATGTGAAAATGAAGAAGGGAGAAAAATAACCCTCCAAGGGATTCAGAGGCATGTCTTAGTGAGACGAATATCAGCCCTTCAAATGAAAAAGTAGTACAGAAAGGGATTTCCTCTATATGCAATACATGTGTTGGAATCTGTTGAGGATGAAAAATCAAACCTAAAATACCACCCCATATTAAGAGAGTATATATACGTGTTTCCAGGAGAGGTACTGGGTCTACTTCCGAGAAGAGACATTGACTTCTCCATAGAACTTGCACCAGGAGTAGTGCCAGTGTCTAGAACTCCCTATAGGATGAGTACACTAGAGCTATTTGAGATCAAGCTACAACTAAAGGAGATGATGGAAATAGGCTACATTCGACCCAGTGTGTCTCCATGGGGAGAACCCACCTTGTTTGTGAAAAAGAAAGATGACACTCTCCGACTGTGCATAGACTATAGACAACTCAATAAGGAAACCATAAAGAACACGTATCCCTTACCAAGAATTGATTACTTGTTTGACCAATTAAGGGGTGCTTCCATTTTCTCAAAGATTGACATAAGTTCTGGATACCATCAAATCCAAATCAAGGATGAAGACATCCACAAAACATCCTTCAGGACAAGATATGGTCACTATGAATTTTTGGTGGTGCCATTTGGATTAACCAATGCCCCCACCACTTTTATGTTCTTGATGAATAATGTAATCAACAAATTCCTAGATAGATTTGTATTGGTTTTCATTGATGATATTCTAATCTACTCCAAGAACAAAGAGGAACATGGAGAACATCTTAAATTAGTGCTTCAAGTACTAAGAGAGCATCATCTCTATGCTAAGTTTAGCAAGTGTGACTTTTTCCAGAATAAAGTCCATTACTTAGGCCATGTTATTTCTGAAGGAGTGGTAGTAGACCCTAAAAAGATCAGATCTATCATGGAATGGACTACCCCAAAGGATGTATTTGATATCATATCCTTCATGGGATTAGCAGGATACCATAGAAGGTTCATAAAAGGATTTTCCAAGATTGGTTGTCCAATCACTTCCCTTCGGATAAAGGGGGTTAAATTCACTTTGACATCAGAATGTGAAGAAATATTTCAAGAACTGAAATACCTTCTAACCCATGCACCTGTTCTAAAGATTGCAGACCCTAATAATGACTTCCTCGTGTGTATATATGCCTGTAAGGAAAGACTCGTAGGAGTCCTTATGCAATAAGGGCATGTAATTTGTTATGAATCTAGAAAATTGAATGAACATGAAATCAATTATCTGACCCATGATCTAGAGTTGGCTGTCATAGTGCATGCCTTAAAAATGTGGAGGCATTACCTCCTGGGTAGGATATTTGTACTTATGATAGACCATTGTGGGTTGAGGTACCTGTTTGATCAACCAAAACTCAATGCTAGACAAGATAGGTGGATGTCTCTCCTTAGTGAGTTTGATTTTGAAATCAAACACATCAAAGGAAAGGAAAATAGGGTGGTTGATGCCCTTAACAGAAGTGTAAAAATGATTCACCTGGCAGCGGTAAGCACCTGTGAAACGGATGTCAGGGAGAGATTTAGGGATGCACAAGAAACAAATTCATTTTTCAAGACCGTGACATCATACCTACAGCAAGAGCCCACAGAGCTAAAGTATGAAGGCTATCAGATACTTGATGAAGGTCTGCTAACCTACAGAAACATATTGTATATTCCAAGTTGTGATGACTTGAAAAGGTTCATAATAGAAGAACTACAAAAGAGACCATATACTGGTCATCCAGATTATCAGAAAATGATCACGACCACTAGGAAACAATTCTATTGGCCTAGATTGAAAAAGGACATAGCTGACTATCTAGCTAAGTGTCTAGAATGCCAACAAGTTAAGGTAGAACACCAGTACCCAGTAGGGTTGTTACAGCCTCTACCAATTCCAGAATGGAAATGGGAAACCATCTCCATGGATTTCATCACCGGATTACCAAAATCGGGCAAGCAGGATGATGCCATCATGGTAGTGGTGGAAAAATTGAGCAAGTCTTCTCGCTTCATTCCTGTCAAGTAAACTTGCAAGGCAATAGATATTACCAACATATTCATGAAAGATATGTTCAGACTGCATGGCATGCCTAGGGAGATTATATCTGACAGATACACAAAATTTACTTCAAGATTTTGGAAATCCTTAATGGTTGGTTTTGAGACTAAATTGTTGCTTAGCACAACCTATCAACCAAATATTAGAAGACATGTTAAGGATGCATTTAATGCATCAACCTAAGAAGTGGGAAGACTACCTACCATTGGTAGAGCTTGCCTACAACAACGATTATCAAGAGTCATTGAAGATGAACCCTTTTGTATCCCTCTATGGTAGGCAGTGCAAGATTCCAATCAACTAAAGTAATCCAGTGGATAGAATTAAAATTGGACCCGACATGATGAAATAAATGGAACAACAAATGATTCAGATAAAGCAAAATATGAAAACTGCTTAGGATAGATAGAATATTTATGTCAAAAAAAAGAGGACTCCCAGAGAGTTCAAGACAAGAAACCATGTATATCTCAGAGTTAGGCCTAGGAAGAGTTCCTTGAGAATGGGAGCTTGTGCCAAGATGGAACCCTGGTATTGTGGACCCTTTGAAATCTTAAATAGAGTGGGACTTTTAGCCTATAGGTTAGCACTCCCTCCCATAGTGAAGGAACATAATGTTTTCCATGTTTCATTATTGAAGAAATATGTACATGATTCTAATCAGATAATTGACTGGTATCTGATCCATCTGGAGCCGGAGGGGGAATTCCATCTAGAACCTCAATGCATACTAGACAGGAGGGAAACCTCACTCAGGAACCAGACCATTGCACAAGTCAAGGTGCAATGGAAACACTTTGTCCCAGATGAGGTTATGTGGGAAATGGAGGATGCCATGAGACATGCATATCCATTTTTGTTTACTTCTGTATATACAAAGCACATTGTCAGATAGAACATTGAGGATGATGTTCCTTTAATGGGGAGGGGATTGTAACACCCCTATTTCCCCCAGTTTGTATATATAACTATATTGGCCAAGAGACTATGAAAAACTTGATATGTGTGAATGTTTGATTTGACGAACCTTTGTATAAAAGTTCAATGAATGTANCCAAGATAGACCACAAATGCTATGAAAGATATGGTGAGGGGAACCAAGAATGGTTGAGATAACCCCCAACAAACCAGTAGCTTGTTGGATATAATTGCTCAGGACCAGAACAGTCCTGTGACCCAGGAATTAATTACTAGTCAGGTTGGTAGGTGGGAAGACCTCCTCAAGAGTTAATGAGGGATGGGGAAGAGCACCCATCTATAAGGTTTTCAGACCTGAACAAGGACTGGGGATTCATGCCACACACAATATTGCTGAGGAAGGAAAGAAAGGAAGGTGTGGTGGATAGAGGAAATAAGGAGAGACTAAGCTCTCGGGTTCAAGGAAGAACTGAAAAATAAGAGTGTTCTGGTTGCAAGGAGTGGCTAGTAGGGTTATATTACAAGATGATAAATGAGGTTGATGAGTGACTAAATAAGTACTCAGAAAGACCTCCTTTCTTGGTATAGAGAAGTCTCGTTTCCAAGATCCTGTGGGAGGAGGAGAGTAACCTTTGTCCCTAACTATTGCTGACCCAGAAAGAAGAGTTATCTCTCAGATCATCATGGTCTAGCTTAGGGGTAGCCAGTGGTAAATCCATTAGTAGTGACTGAGGCTATGGTTGGGTGGAAATAGGCACCCCTTTCAGCAGTCGCATCACGTCTTCTCATTCTGATAAGTGTTTTCATACTTTGTGCATTGAAATGAAATAATGGGTGAATGCAT
>JASDQU010281969.1:0-10604 GCA_032191745.1 Picea mariana
TTCCATCATTCGACTTGTACTTGAGGGTGGTAGGACGGGGCAAGGATAGGTGGTTTTAGCCACCTTCCGGTTGTAGCCGAAGAACATAGGGGGTTGTAGCCTCCTTCTGGTTGTAGCCAGAGAATTGGGGAGTTGGAGCTTCCCTCAGGTTATAGACTGAGAAACTAGGGGTTTGGAGCCTCCTTCTAGTTGCAGCTGGAAAACAAAGGAAGTTGGTGCTTCCATTGAATGTAATTCTTCAAGACATATAAGAAAAAGCATTTTGTGGTTTTCTCCCGATTTGGGTTTCCACGTAAAACACTGGTGTACTGTGTATGTGTATGTTTGTTCATTTGTTCATTTGTTCATGGCTTATTTACTCTAGAATTATTGGATGATAATTATTCATTGATATAACACTTGGATTATATGGTTAAAAAGGATTAAATTGCTCTATTATTGATTCACCCCCCCTCTCAGCAATTCAACATCTTTAGCCTGAGTTTCCTTGTCGCCTGATTGCTTGGCAGCCTACTTTTACATTGAATCTGGTTTTCTTGGCTTAATCCTTGCCATGGAAAGTGTTTTACTACATATACATGGGTTTTCCCTTTACATATGAGTACATACACATGTTGTCCTTTGATAGGGTGCGTACATACGTGAGTTTTTCCCAAACAATCGCATACATCAACTTTTTGGCTTACTAGGTGAGTTTGGTTGGTTGTTGAGTCTTCTTGCATCTCTGTCCTAACAGTTCAGTGCTTACAGAGTGATAGGAAACCTTCTTATTATTGAATTTTTGGGTGGTATTCTTTCTTATCATCTTTCTCATTGGTTTTCCTTGCATATTGGTCTGAGTGTTTTCTTTTTGGTATCCTCCTTGGCTTGTCTATTTTTTCTTGCAGTAGGGCCTGTATATCAAGTTGTTATTCAATCCTTACATTTTTGTTTCTTTATATAAAAAAAAAAAAAAATTGCTCATGTTTTCATTATGGCATTTTCTCTTTTGGGTTCTTAGTATTGATCTTGGTACATATGGAAAGGTTTCATTTTATTGAAATTGTAAAAGTTGCATTTTAAAAGCTTACCATCTTTTGAGAATTTAAGATTAGAACTTAGCACTATGTTTATATCCATTTCTTTGATATGTTGAGTCATAATATCATCAGTTTCACGACCACATCTCTTGAGTAAAAAAAGTCGTTAAAAAAAACACTTATTACTTAAAATTGATTAGAAATGATTTTTTTTTTCAGAGTACACAAACAAGCATAGGATATAGGGCTTTGAAATAGGATTTTGTGAGTAAAATTATCCAAGGATATTAAACTAAACATATGTGTCTGACCACGGAGTGGTGAAATCCATTATGTAATTAGTGGTGTGAGGACTCTCTGCTCACACCAGAGTTAAGCACGAGGTCGCACGAAGTTGGTTGTGGAGATAGCCCTCTAATACCTTCTTAGGGTTAGAGATATTTCTGGGGATCTATTCATATTTGGGGATCTCTCTAGTACCTTTAGCTCTGTGACAGGCGGTTCTTTCAATATTTTGGGCTTTGTTACCCTACCAATATGGTGGACCTGCCTTATGATTGTTCACATATGCACTGTTTATATCGTGGTGGCTCTAGTTGCTTGAAATAGGTAGGAACATAGGTTACTTGTAGGGGTTATTCTATAGGTACCCTGAGTCAGATAAGGGTCGGAAAACACACAACCTTTATGGAGGATTACCTCTTTGGGGGGATCTGACCAACTGCATTGTTAATCCCATGAGGGCCCTTATAAATGATTTTGATACCTCCAATATTTTGAAGGGATTCTTAGGCCCCTTTTGGGTGATAAATACCTATTCTAGTGAATGAGTCCCCTTTTCAGCTACTAAATCTTGTTTGCATGAATTTGGCCTTTTTTGTTTATTTTGGTGTGCTCTTTGATTGTTAGTTGGCCCTAGGATTTGTTTTTATATCTCTATTCTTGAGTCATTGTGGAGTCAGACCAACTTCCTCATAGTTCTCTATGTATTCTAAAATTACCACCGCATATTGAGTCTTTTCTTTCTAAAAGGCGTAAAGTTACTCAACGTGGTACACATACCTCCACCTACCACACTTGTGATTATACATTTATGAGTACTAAGTTGAGTTTGAAAGACACTGGGAGTCCTTCAACTCCTATACCTTCTGTTGTTAATTGGAATCCTTCGACTCCTTTAACCGTTATGGTTGTAGTGTCGGAGGTTCCCATCCTTACTCCTATCCGGCCTATCATTTCTACTCAACCCGTAGTAACAGACCCTTCCAGATCTATTTTTTGTATGCTTGGATACAATTCTCAGTCCATACATTTGGTTTCTAACACTTTCTCTTTTGGAATGCCAAATATGACATCGCAACTTTCATCCTCCATTCCAACAGGTAACGCAAATCCTAGTTTCAAACCTGGGGGCATGGTCCCTCCATATGCTCCTCTCTCGTTTGGTGGAGGTCATATTCCCCAAATGACTCCAATGGTTGGAGGTCAACCTCCTTTTCCTTCTCAGTCTAATCCTATTCTAAATGCTCCTAGATGGAGTACTCAACTGGGCAGGCAAGCTACTTATTATATTCCGTCCTTTCCCCATTCCTCCACGTTGATTTCAACGAACACATTTTTTATGAAGAATCCACCTCTAACCTCCATATTTCCACCTAGAGGGAGTCGATCTCATGTTATGGGAAACCCCCATTGTGGAGCCACTAGAGCTAGGGGAAATGTTTATAACCCTAATTATGTTGTCCCTACAGGTATGGTTCCCATAAATCCTATTATGAATCAATTTAGAGGAGGATACTACCTTACCAAAGAGGGCCATGGTGTATACCAAAACCCTGGATGGTCTAGAATCCCTCAACACCAATCTCTCCTGGGAGAATGGGCTCATATGTCGCAACCCTGACTCAATTTTCTTGCTACACTTAATTTTCAATATTTGTCGAGATTAATGATCAACCCGGTGCATCACGATATGTCATGGCCCCCCGTCCCCACCAATATCCCTTTGGACATTCTGAAATTTGAGGGAAATACTGGCGAGGATCTCGGTGATCATGTCACTACTTTTCATCTTTGGTTCTCGTCCAACTCTCCTAGTGACGATTCCATTCATTTGAGACTATTTCAACACCCGCTCATGGGGGCTACAGTGAAATGATACATTGAGCTACCAGGGGGAACATATGGAAATTTTAATCATATGGTTTTGATCTTTCTCAACTACTTCCAGTTGTCGGCTTATGATGATGCTAGCATAGAACTTTTTTTGTCCTTCCACCAAGATAAGGCCACACATATCTCATACCATATCCAAGAGTGACATAGATGAAAGAAGTTGATGAAAGCCTACATTCTTCTAGAGTTCATGTTGGCATGGTTCCTTAAGTCCTTATTTTCTTATATTTTGAAGGATGTCTCTACATCCGAAGTTACATCTAAGGAAGTTGTTTTCAAATACCAACAATTGGACCTCATATATGCTCAATCTAGCATGTTATATTAAATTCTTCATGACGTGTCGTAGTCGAGTTATTACCCTATAAAAAATCTTGTGCCTCGTGCTGATGGCATCATAGGATTTGCAAATTCTAATTATACAAAATTGGTGACAAATTAGTTGAAGGGTTTGTCTCTAAGCTATTCTGTAGCAGGACAAACTTCATCTTCATCCTCCCCTCAAACTCAATCAATGGATGTGAATTATATATAGTCACTGACCAACCCAAATGGTAACCAAGAACCAAGAGGGAATAGAAATAAAGGACAATGTAATAATCATAACGGTGGGAGAAATAATAACAAAGCCAAGGAGAACACTGATAATGAAAGATTGAATAATAATGTTGGTGAGGGAAAGAAAGAAAAATGGAAGGTGAATTTTCCTTGTAAAATTTGTAAAGATGATCACCTTACCCACCTATACCCAAAACTTGAGGAAGCCTCAAGGATCTTATCTCAATTGCCCACTCTACTGACCAATCCTTTTCCTCATAATCAACACATGGCTTCAATCTCCTCCAACACTGGAAATGAATCGAGTGGTATTCAAAACCCCTAACACATGAAGGTGACCATCTACATGTTAATATGGTCAAGTCTCAGATTGATGTAGCCACTCTGTCTCATGATTACATTTCTTCATAGACTGTTACAAGTCCAGAGTCTCCCCCTCCTCTGGAAACATCTCTGTAGATCGAAAAGCTAGATCCTCCATGTTGTATTTTGAAAGGTGTACTGAAATGCTCTATTATGAGATAGAATTGCAAGGGTCAAAAATCATTTCAGTTTTTATTTTTAGTCATAGGTTTTCATTAAGTTTTAGGTTTTTATGTCCTTTTGGTATAGTCATTTTTCAAATTTTGATGTAAACAAGATAAGGTTAGTTTTGGCTTTGGTCTAGAGCTCTTGGGTTATGACTTTCTATCATAACAAGTCAGATAAAGCTTCACGAGTCACATATTTCAAATTCTCCATCATCACTCTGACATGTCACACCTCCATTATGTATGCAGACCCTCTCGTTTTGTCACCTTTACCTGCTTAGCTGTCAAATCAGTTTTGATTTCTACTCTTCCAACTCACCAGGAGAGTTCGTAGTGCATTCAAAGGTACACCATGCATTAATTTCCATCATTGCATTTATGGATCGAGTAAAAGAATATCTCCCTATTTTCAAAGATGATATTTTAAAAAAATGTCGAGGGATTATGTCATGAAGGATTCTAACTGTTTTTTCCAAGTGTGAAAATCATATTTGAGCTCGGCGTTGTGAACTTGGTGCTACAGACAAGTGCTATGAACTCGACGCTGTCAACGGGTTGAAGAAGAGAGTTTGAGTTTGGACTACCTGTAGACATTCCTTTTCAAAATTAACAACATCAACATCAAAAACTAGTCCACCATGTACTTTATGAGATTTATACGTTGTCTAAAGTCTAAAGGAAGGGTTTTTGCTAGTTTCACCCCTTGGCATTGTGAACTGTGTTATTCTATTTCTTACTTCTTTCAAATCCATTTTCCTCATGCTATGAACCCTACCTATCAAACCTCATCACCTTTAATACCTCATCTAGCCTTCCCACTACCTAGAATTCATTTTCTCCTCTGATATTTCCCAACGCTATGAACTCTCAGTTCTGGCACTGTGAACCTTTTGCTGTAAATTCATCATTTCAAGCCCTCTGTTCCAATTTTGTTGAAATCCTTCCTCTGTAGTCTTGAAAAGATCAAATTTGAAGGAGTGACTTTACATCTTTTTCAGCTTGGATTTTTGGTTGATCAACTCTCAGATTAATTTTAAATATTACATACATTTTTCATGCTCCTAAAGGATACTTGTATTGTCATAAAATCCCTATTTCAAGCAAAGAATTATGTAAGGTACCAGATCTATTATATTAGCGGAATAGAGAAATAATGTAGAGAATAACACTAAGATAACAAGAAAATACTGAAATATTGCAGATATAACAGTGGAACAACAAATTATATGGAAACACAACACCATAATTATACCTTTATTGATAGGAAACAATTCTCACTTGCCTCTTCGAGGGGGAAACCTCTAGCAGAGCAAAGCTCTATTACAATTATTTTCCGACAATTTTATTTTTCATGCCCACTACTCTTATTTACACTAAATCTATCTATCCCAAAGAACAATGTAGAGGAAGATCCTTTTAGAAGAAGAAACTTCTATTAGGTCTTCTTACAATTGACTTATTCCTCCTTATTTCTAGGCCTTATTAATATTGAGCTTTATTACATGGAAATATATTATTCTACCCACTTTAGGGGTTAGGTAGTTTAGGTCCCTAACATTCCCTCCTCCTTAAAATCATCCTTTTCCTAAAGGCTTGAGATGAGGAAATTGTTGCAAAATACTAGCTGGCTCCCAGGTGGCATTGGCTAGAGTTGTATCTTTCCACTGAACTAATACTTACTTGATGGTGCACTGATGAAGATGATGCTCACATTGGTCCAAAACTGCTTGTGGTTGCAACCATATGGATCCTTCCTCATCTAACTTGGGAAGGCTGGTTTGATTTTGACACTTAGTTCCAATCACCTTCTTTAAGAAAGAGACATGAAAAACAAGATATAGCTTAGAAGAACTTGGAAAATATAACTAATATGACACCTATCCCACATGCTTGAGAACTCTATAAGGACCATTAAATTTGGGCACCAGTTTCTAACAATGTACATCCTTGAGTGAAGTTTGTTTATAAGGTTGTAGACGAAGAAATACATGGTCGCCTTCAAGAAATTAACATTATGAGCGAACTTGATTGGCTTGTTGATTCATGTGATTCTGAGCCACGACCAAATTATCTTTGAGGGTATGGAGAATATCCTCTCGAACTATAATCATTTGGTCAACTGCCTGAACCTTTGAGACACCTAGCATGTAGGAGAGAACAAAAGGTGGCTTTTGTCCATATATGGCTTCAAAAGGAGTCATGAAAATAGTTGTATGGTAAGAAGTGTTATACGAACATTCAACTAATGGTAACCATTGATCCCATTGATTTTTCCTTTCAGAGGAAAAACACCTCAAATAAGTCTCCAAACACTTGTTGACAACTTCATTTTGACCATCAGTTTGGGGATGATAGGCGGTGCTGAGATGCAATTGAGTGCCATGTATCTTGAACATTTCTTCCCAAAAATTGTTGGTGAAAGTGGGGTCTCGATCAGAAACAACAAAATGAGGCTTGCCATGAATATTGGAGCCATGATCCATGAAAATTTGATCCCCAATGGATGTAGTAAAAGGATGTTGAAGAGCACAGAAATGAGCATACTTGTAAAGATGATCAACTACCACCATGATGACTTATTTATTTCCTTATTTAGGTAATCCCACAATGAAATCCATTGACATGTCCCTCCAAATAGTGGGTGGAATTGGAAGTGGTTGGAGTGTGCCAGGGGCTTTGATTGTTTCTCCCTTGTTACATTGGAAAACATCACATTCTGCCACAAAAGTGAGAACATCCATTTTCATCCCATCCCAGAAAAAAGAATGTTTGACCCTGTCATAGTTTTTGGTAAACCATGAGTGTCCAACAGTTGGAGTAGCATGAAGCCCAGAAAGAACCGTGGATTTAAGTTGTGACTGTTTACTTAAATACAAATGACCTTTGTAGATAATCTCATCATTGTGCCAAGAGTAGCATGGGGATACTGGAGAATTTTCTTGCAACTGTTCGATTAGATGCAAAATTTTAGGATTTTGTAGCCATTCCTGGAGAAAAACTTGGAGCGAATCTTGGAAAATGAAGGACAGAGAGAAAAAGGACCCTTCATCTTCATATTTTCAATAAAGAGCATCAAAAACCACATTTTATTTTCCTTTCTTGTAAATTATCTCATAATCATATCCAAATATCTTAGTGACTCATTTTTGTTTCTCTTGAGAGGAAGTTCATTTCTCCATAAAATACTTGAGGCTTTGATGATCTGTCTTAATTTGGAAGTGTTGTCCCAAGAGATAAGGGCTCTAGAGAACTATTGCATGCACAATATCCAACATTTCCTTTTCATATATTGATTGGCCAAAATGGCAGACTGACAATTATTTGTTGGTAAAGGCCAAAGGTCTTCCCTCTTGCATAAGGACTACTCCAATTCCTCTCCCATAGGAATCACATTCTAGGACAAAGGTCATTGCGAAATCAGGAAGGGAAAAGACTGGAGTAGTGAAAATAGTTGCCTTCAATGCTTGAAAGGCCTGATCAGCTACGGGAGTCCAAGTGAAAGAATTATTTTTAGTAGAGCACTAAGAGGTGCCGTAATATTTCTATAATTTTGAACAAAATTGCAATAATATCCTTTTAAACCCATAAAACCACGCAAGATTTTGATAGTATTGGGAAGAGGCCAGTCTTGCATGGCTTCAATCTATTTAGGATCCACCCAGAAGCCAACCTTGACAACAATATGACCCAAGTAATCATCTTCTGAGGCACCAAATGAACATTTAGAGTGTTTGAAGAAAAGTTGATGCTGAGAGAGTACATGAAGAACTTGATCCACATGAGAAAGATGGGATTGCCAAGTTTGACTGTAGATGATAATATCATAAAAGAAAACTAAGACAAAATGACAGATAAAAGGATGGAAGACATGATTCATTAGGATTTGGAAGGTGGAGGGGGAATTACATAGGACAAAGGGCATGATCAAGAACTCATAGTGAACCTCATGAGTTCGAAAACCAGTCTTGGGGATGTTAGTGTCTTGCATATGAATCTGGTGGTAGATAGAATGCAGATCGAGTTTGGTGAAATATTGAGCACCACTCAACTCATCCAAGAGATCATCAATGACAGGAATGGGAAACTTGTCCATGATGGTTAGTTTATTGAGGGAACAAAAGTCAGGAAACATGTGCCAAGTACCTTCTTTTTTAAGTATCACGACTATATGACAATAATAATGGCTAGTACTGGGGCAGATAACACCTTCTTTTCTCAATTTCATTATTTTTGGAAAAGGGTTGACAATAAGGGAGAACATTGGGAGGAAGACTACCAGGAACAACGGGTATGGCATGATCATGAACACCACGAGAAGGCATAAGTCCCTGAGGAGTGGAAAAAATATCTTGGTGTTTGGAGAGAATATATTGGACGACAGGATGCACAGAGGGTGTCTCAACCACGTGAATAGAATGGATTTGAGAAATAATACCACAATGGAATTTATTAAGGATTTTTTCCATGCGATGGGAATTGATTATATTAGGAGAACCAACTGTGAGACCTTTTAAGAGATACCTTTTTCCCTCTTTGTGGAATTGTATGGTTAATTTTTTAAAATCCATAAGAATGGGACCCAAAGTGCATAACCATTAAACACCTAGCACAATGTCAGCCCCTCCCATTATGATGGAAAACATATGATATTTCAAGTGGTAATGTCCAATTTGAAGACGTACATTTTCACAATGCCCACCACATTTTATGGACCCACCATTGGATATCATGATTGGAAAATTATTGACAGCATGAATATAGCAATTGGTTTCATGGGAAATGCAACAATGAATAAAATTGTGGGTGCTACTACTATCGACCAATATGATGACCTTCCTATTCTTAATATAGCCAATGAGCTTGAGAGCTTGGGAAGCAGAGAAGCCAGTGAGAGCATGCAAGGAAATGAGTTGTTCAACTTCAGGTGGATCAACAAGATCTAGGGTAGCATCAGGAATGGAGGGATCTTCAACAAGTGGAATTGTCACATCTTCTTCAGAAACATCTTCGGAAATGGCCATAAAAAGTTTTTGTTCCTTGCAGTTGTGCCCCGAAAAATATTTTTCATCACAATTATAGCAAACACTTTTCAATTGGCATTCATCCATTTCATCCATAGTTAATTTATGGACCTTGACATGAATGACAGGGGGGTTAGGATTAGTGGATCGAGGGAGAGGAAAAAAAGAGGGATTTTTGTTCTGGGAAAAAACAACTTGTTGGTCCTCTTTAGCACATGTAGTAGCATCCAACCATGTTTGAGGGTGAGCCATGAGAACCTGGGATCAAATTTCATCCTTGAGGCCACTAATAAAGTATTCATGGAAGAACACATCTGACATGCCCTCTGTTCAAAAGGCCAAATGATGAAAAGAAGTGATAAAGTCTTCCACTTTGCCTGATTGTTTCAAATTGGTCAAATATCTAAGATACTGGGTATCAGTATCAAAGCGGGCATAGAGCTTTGCAAAAAACTAGGTCCAGGAAATATACTCCTGACATGAGTTTTTACGCCATTTCCACCATTGTCAGCATTTAGGATCTAGATAGAGGACAACATAGCGAATTTTTTCCAACTCGTTAGTCATACCATGCAGTGAAAAATAATGCTCCATTTGAGTGACCCAACCCATAGGATTAGAGCCATCAAATTTATTGACCTCTACGCAGGGAAGACAGGGTTCATGATGAAAGGAGTTGGATTGAAAATGCAGATACTGAGAGGAATTAGCAACATCGGGTTGGTCTGATGAGGAAGGACTTGTAGGGAGGTTCAACAATTTATTGAAAACATATTGGAGGGCGATAAATTGGGTTGTGAAGTTGGCTTCCATGGTGTCAAATTTGTGTTTTACTTTTGCAATGTGGGAATTGGTAGATCCAATCTCAGATGTCATATGTTCGATGGAGGGATGGGCTTGATTGATGGAAACTTGGAGTTCTTGGTTGCGAGTTGTGGCCATTTGGAAAGGGGAAGTGAAGGGAAGGGAAAATGGGTTGGTGGGACCACAAAAAAAGAAATTGTAAGTGATAGGTACCACGAAGATTAGTCCCATAGGGGAAATAAAATGGAATAGGAAACAAAATAGGGAAACTAGGAAGGGGTCGGGTCCCCTAATACAAAAAGGATTAAAAATGAAGGGTATGAATGCGATAAGGGAGAAAAGGGGAATCCAATGGAATAGGTCCCAAATAAGTGTGTATAAATTATTAACAGGATGAAATGTGTAGTAATTTCGCAACCCGAATGTAGGAGGCATAGTTGCACGACAATAGATATTACCTATTCTTTTATTTATTTTTTTGTATTTTTTTTTTTTCT
>JASDQU010281972.1:0-13779 GCA_032191745.1 Picea mariana
TATCCCTTCATTTGCTGGATAATAATAAAGGAAGGACCTGGCAATTTCTCTGGTGGATGTAGCCCACACTGGGTGAACCACGTAAATCTGTGTCTCTCTTGTATTGTGTGTCTTCTGTGTTTTGTTTCTGCATTTGTTTTATTTTATTGCTCCGCGGTCCTGTTTTTCTAACACTAGAAACATTTGAGGCCATACAAAACCTTTGGGGATGATAGTGGCATGGGGATTTCAGGGGCTAACCTGAACTGCAAATGTGTTAATTCCTTGAAGGTGAGTTTACTAGTTACTCAAATCAGGATTATTCACGTCTGTATTTTAATTGGATTAGTGGATATATTAGCAATTGGATTGAGGAGTATTTTGCTATTATTTGTTTCGATTTAATTTAATTCGATACAAATGTAATTGAAATTAGTCCATAAAAATGATCTATGATTTCATTTGATTGCTATTATGTTTCAATTTAACATGAAGAAGGAATCAATCGAGTATCTTGTTTGGAGGATCTGATTTACCATTAAAAAAATAGTGGTAAGATCTCTTTAATGGGTTCCTTGGCATCTTCTTAATTCAATTTTTAAAAACATAATAATAAAACAATTTTTAAAAACATAACAAATAATTTTTTTTAAATAATAATAAAATTAATCTACTTTAAATAAATATTAATAAAACATTTAATCATTTAAAAAATATCAATAAAATATTAATTTTTTTTATCTTTAATTTATATGTTATCTTTAAAAACATTATTGTTCAATATTATGAAAACCTACATTTAGTAATATTTTGTCATTCTCTTTTGACTAATCTCTAATCTTTGCTATGTGAAATTTTTACCCATCCTTTATGTTCAAAAGTATCAATAATGTACTTGGTTCCCTAATTTTATCTACCATTTTGAACCATTATTATAATTCTATTATATAAACGTATAAAAATTTATTGTTGTAATTATAAATGGTCATCATAGAATGATCTGATACATCATTGTCATTATCCAACTTGCTTTTGTTTCTCATATACAGGGTAGCATAATTTCCCTATATTTTCTTGCTAACTCATAGTTAGTTGTTGTTAAACATTGAGATGAGGATTTGTGGATGAAAAGTTGTTAAACATTGAGTTGAGAATATTGTTGTCTCCGCCAATCCAACTATTTCCACTGAGAATAACCTTATATCACTGGACTTTTATGTTCCTGCTCGTGTTGCTGGAACACCTAGCTCTTTCACTCAATAGCAGACTTATATATATAATTTTTGAATAGTCTGATAATCAATATTTTTTAAATTTCTAATATATTTTAAAAAACAATTCAAATTTTTAAATGTTAATCTTTAATTAATTACATAAATATTATATATTTAAAAAACATATAAATTTAATATTAAAATATAAATAAAATTACTTTTATTAAATAATATATATATATAATTAAAAGTAATTGTTCAATATATAAGCAAAAAAATAATTTTTTAATTTTTCCAAATTGTTTTTAAAAATAAATTCACTTCCAATTCTTCTCTTTCTCTTTTTTTTTTTTTTTAATAATAGTTATAATAATCCAGTCATATCCACTTTCAAATTTTCACTTTGAAAAATAATGATTATTAATAATGATTTTGAAAAATAATGATTATTAAGACTGGTTTGCCATTATGTCCACTGTATGTAAGCTAAGCACGCTATTTAAATCCTATAACACACTAATTATCCAACTTAGTTGAAGCTAACACACTTTTACCACATCGAATTCTATTGTACTCAATAACACTACTAAAAATTTGAACTATAACAGGTTCGGATATTATAATAAAGAGGATCCTTATCAATCACATTTGATTGCTATTTTTGAAGGGTTTTTTTGTCCTTGGGGTTTTTGTAGGCTTCTCTCTCTATGTATAAATTGGTACTAGAGAACAAGAAAATTGTATGAAACCTGTAAGAGTTATTTCTTTTATTTTAATCTAATAAGGTGTGTATGTTATGCTATTATGTTTTTACATAGTCATGGTTTAATAGTTGCAAGTTTTGGTCCATTTAAGAGAATATTTTTTTGTTTAAGAAATCCTGCTAAAAATAGTTAGATATATAGATTTTTTTCCAATAGAAAATTAGCTCAATTATATTAGTAAAATATAATTTTTTACATAGCTGTCATCAAGAACTAGCTACAAAACTCTTCATAATAACAATTTCAAAAGGAGGAAAAACTTGAGACATATATACCCTTTGGTCACCCACACTCTCGAAACATTTTTTGTAAAAACAAAAAACTCGCAGGATTATCAAATCTTAAAGTTTTTTTTGTAAAAAAGAAGGATTAGAAGGCTATAGCTAATAAATATTGATATGGCTCATTTGGCCCTCTAATCCATTTGTCCATTTGTAATAAGAGATTACTCCTTCAAGTTCTTGTAAAGATTTCTTTGAGAGAAGGTCCATCTCCTTATTGAATTCACGATAGATGTGCTCGAAGTGGATTTCAAGATACATACTTCTTAAGGCCATGATTCTTTGCTTCCACCCTTCAATAACACAAGCTCGCAGTTCATTTTTTTTGTTTAGCCAATCTATTATAACTTTTGAATCTCCTAGAATCTAAATCTTGTGAATAGACAAATGATTTGCTAACAATAAAGTTGCCCAAATGCCCAATAGCTTTGCCTTCTTATTTGTGCCTTCTCCGCAATTGAAGTACCACCTATAAATTGTTGAATCTGAAGTTTGTATGACTCCTCCCGCCCCACTGCATTTTCCATATGAATCTTTTGCCCCATCAAAACAAGCCACAGTCAAATCATGATGAAGTGCAATCAACAAAGAACAAATACAAAGAGGAAATTTTGAGACCTCTAGCTTTTTAGTGAGCAAAGAGTCTTGATGAAAACTTCTTTAGTAGATGGATCTTTTCCTTCAAAGATTGCAGAACTCCTTTCTAACCATATATACCAACATATAAGTACAACTAAATATAAGAGAAAAAACTTGTTTGTTGTCCACTGTCCAATTTGTGAGACATTGTTGTTGGAGAAAAACACCCTACGGACTAGCAAATAGAGTTCATACTTTCCATGCAGATATGACTGAATGGAAATTACTTTCAACCCTCATCCCTAGATTTAAATCCCCTTTTCTTAGTAAATGCATGGAAATATCAACCTACCTCGTTATTGGCATTTGATTTTGATCCTTCGTTTTGCTTGATTACTTGTTTGTAATGTTCCTTCCAAAGATGATCTTCATTCAAGATGAGAAACAACTATGCATGCATACTACTTATATACTAACGGGTTAGAAATCAAACATAAACTAATCAAACAATAAAAATTTCATGAATTGGGACGGGAAAAACATTCTCTTTATTACTTAAAATGAGTCAACTTACAAAAGTTGAGACCGGCCACCGCTCCTTGAACCTGATCCTGGGCTCCTCTTCTTCTGTCCTTCAACTACTTTGCTCTAAATCTCCTTTGGAATTTACGAAAGGCTAAAGGGTTGGGACAATGGAATACATAAATGGACAGAGTTTATTTGCTATATTTTTCCTCCTCCAAATGGTACCCCTACCCCTTCTTTTATAGGCTAGAAGGAGCTAGGTATTTGGATGAACCCTCGGCCATGCATGGCCAAGAGTTTCAGTTAAATCACCCATAGTTTTTTTCCCGTCAGCAACTTTTCTTTTTTCATTCTTTTGTTGATCCATGTGGGCTGTTTTGGGTCAGCCAGCATGTACACGCGTGGAGTAATGAGTTAGGGCACGTGGGTCTTGATTCTAGAGGATTTTCAAAGAGTTGTTCAGCAGAGTTATGACAAAGAAGGGATATGAGTTGGCCTGATACCAGGTAAGAATGTGTGGTGAAGTTTAGGGTTATAAAAGATGCCCCCTAATGTGTGATGTTAGAAGAGCATCTGATGGTCGAAATAAATTACCAATATTTACTGATATGCCGAATTATTGAGCCCAAGGATTAGGAACCAGGAGGTGTCATCTGCAAAATAACAAATGTCTCACCGAGGCGGGCATACCCATGCTCAAGATAAAAACAGAACCATGGATACCAATCAAATACACTGTAGATCCATGTCAAACAGCTATAAAGAGTAGCTGCGAACAATACATAGTGGAGCTACATCTCAAAATTAGAAAGATATACATATAGAGTATCCATCTTCCAGAAGTTGATTCAGCCTGATGGTTGGAGATGAGATCTTCAGAGCTCAAGCAACAACTTCAAAATCTTCCAAAACTCGGGTAGGAGTGTAATATGAGTGTACGACTGCACTACTCAGAGGTCTTCGATGGCTTGTTGGTCATGGACTTGATAACCTTGATGATCAGATTGAAGGCTTCAGTGATTTTGAACAAGGACTTGATTGGACATTCAGGATGGTTAGGTATGCAGACAAGAGACATATTGCAAAGGGGCCAACTTAGGCTTATTGAAAAACTTCCCTTGGAAAATAGCATGACAAGTGATGAGACTCCGTTAGCATATATGTTAATCATAAGTCTACGAAGCAGGAGACAACGCAAACTCTCCATATGTTTGGAAGAATAACCAAATGGTGGAGGACAAAACTCTATATAGCGAGAAAAGCTTACTAAGGTCGTACTACATCCCATAGTTTGATGAACAAATAGATAGATGTGCTTTATCCAAGGGAGACTCATTATGTTGCCAATAAAGAAAATACTTTTCCCTTCCTCTTTTTGGGGTATATTTGATTTTTTTTGTTATTTTCGATAATTTTGGAAAAAGAAATAAATGAATATTACATTACAATGGAGGAACGAGTATTGAAAACATACAAGCTCAAGGCACAAGGACAAGACTGATGTTCTAGTAAAATGATACTCAGGAAAAATCCTCCATCGGCTAAAGGTATTAAAATGCAGAAGCAAATTGTCACAAGGCTGGTGGATAAAGTATGCAAATGCAGTTGATAAAACACACAATGGTAACGTCCTTTGATGTAATTTTAACGAGCCCAGAGAAGGTAAGCTTGATGGTTTTTCATATTTAGAGAGTCTGAAAAAACATAAAAGGAGACTCCATTGGGGTACCTTTTTCAAAGATAGTCTAGTCGGTTCGAAAAAAAGGTAAACTAGCACCGATTAGTCATTGATTCAAATCTATTTTAACGAGTGTGACAAGGACAATATCACTCGGCCTTTTTTTCACTTTCAAGGAGTATGAAAAAAGATTAACTATGGACTCCATCAGGAATATTCTCCTAGACCAATTTAATGAGTGTGAAAGAATAAGGTCACTCGACGATCTTTTCAATTTTAGGGAGTCTGAAAAGAGCTTAACTATGGACTCCGTGGGGGTTTCTTTTTTGTAATTCTAGTCCCTCAGGTCTACAAAAGGGATAAAATTATACCTGAGAATACTCTTCTAAAGAACAAAAGTTCCATAGAGTATACCTTTGTTCGTATAGTTGACCATCTGGACCAAAAAAGCGGTAAACTACTGCCGGACAGACGTGACTTCAAATTTCAGTTTAACGAGCATGAAAGTCCACAAGATCCCTCAACAATCTTTTCATGTTTAGAGGGTCTGAAAAGGGCTTAAAAGGAGACCCGTTATTTTTGGGAGTCCTGAGGGTGAGACAAAGAGTGAAGAAGAATCATGCAAATGAAACTCAAACTCATATTCAGGAAAGACTATACGGACTCCCGAGCCCATAGTGTTTTAGAGACAGCATGGACACCATAATGCAACCAGGACCTACCTAGGGCATCCATGTTCTGGTAATCTCTATCGCCAAGTTGTGACACTTCTAAAGTAGATATGATGGTTCCATGTCACAACCTGATGGGATCGATCCTATAGCATAGGAAAAAGACAATGAGATGCAAAATTTGGGGTAGTAACCTAACCTATATGCTCAAGCTGATTCTTGGAAAAAATTTCATGAACCGTCAAAATTTTCTCAAAACTCAAAAAAAGTGTCTGAATACCCGATCAAATCCCTCCCATATAACTCCTAAATCACTCGAAATGATTTTTGGTATAAAGAAACTGATAAGGGAGGCCAAAAAAGTGACAAAAAGAGGAAAAAAAGTCTATAAATAGAAGCTGGCAACTCATTATCACCATTGTTGATTTGGAAATTGACTCTGAAGCCAAAAGACCCTCGTTGCTAAAAATGGTGATTCCAGGAGCTACGGTGGATGAAACGAACTTCTGCTTGGACTAAGTAAGTACAAACTCCCCTATCTAGCTATTCAATTCTTTAATTTTGCACTTGCTTTCATTTTTTGAGTGGGCATCGACCTTTAAAAAGGTCATCCCTAGGTACATGCAGGCTGTCTTTGGACAAGCCGCGTGTACACTCAGGAAGAGTAAAGGATGCCCACATGTACACGTGACTATCACCTCTACAGTTCGCGTGGACCCCCTTTTGTAGCAAAAAGAGAATTAAAGGGAAAGTACTGACCCTCTTGAACTTTGTTGTGTTGGCAGGATGTATGTCTAGTGGAGGGAAAGGGAGCATGAAGCAATCAGTGAGTTGGTTGTGAGAGATCTGAATGTCTGGCCGTTTTAATGCAATGTGGTTTACTGAAGTTCTTCCTGTGTCCATTTATGCGAGCGCAAACAAGGCTAGTAAATGCCTTGATTGACTACTAGCACCCTGATGCAGAGGATTTCATGCTAGAGGGACAATCATTGCTGCCCACCACCGAGGATATCTATTTTTTGACTGGCCTCTCAAGGAGAAGGGAACTAGTCAACTTCATGATGTTTCCTATGGGACCAGGTAAGATATCGGAATTGATAGCCGAGCACTGTGAGGCTAGGACTGACCGTGCAGGATCCAAGGTACCCATCAGTAAGATTACTAACCTATCACTAGAGGCAATATTATTACTGATTGGGTGGATTACCAGTTCAGTAGCCTTGCATCAGGTCTCTCACTCACAAATGAACTGTGCTATCCATTGCTTGAATACACAGATTTTTGACTGGAGTACCACACTACTCGAGTGCATGAAGAGGCAATTGACAGATTGTCGACAATGGACACAAAAGAACTTCAGGTTCAGGACAATTTTGTATTCATTCTTCTTTGAGAGAGTTCCGAGCTTTAGTCCTTGGGAAGTAGTATGAGGACATCAAGCCTCTTTTCCTGGAGTGTGTAGATGGGAAATATTACTGCCATTATAGGGTGTTGGAAGGACCAATGAGTCCTTTGATGATGACTTATTTGTGTGGCTATCGCGGCAGATCCCTGTGATCGAGGATTACCCATATCCAGGGACAGATTTTTCTAGAGATCCTGAGATACCCGTGCCTTCTAGTGAGGAGTGAAGGGAGATGGGTAAGTCTCCACCTTTGTATTTTTTTTGTTTGCATATGTAATTTTTATGTCATTTTTGTTATATATATGATTTTTTGTATGCCAAAGTATTTGATGGGTATAGGTTTGTTGCATGCAGATGTGGGACCCATGCAACCTGCCGATTATGCACGGAACAGGCGTCGTCCTCGGCCAGAAGCTGCAGCTGCCGTCATCGGCGGAGAAGCAGTAGAAGGGAACCTCCCAGCTGGGGAGGCTAAGAGGGTCCTTAGACGAGTTAAGCGGAACTTCACTACACTCACTTGCATAGTCCTGATGGCAGAGATAGAGGACTTGCCACCATCCATGCAGCCTCATGTAGTGGGTGCACCTCAGACGTGGGTCCGATTGTTTAGGCATTTAGCCCATGATGTGGACTATTATAACAGGGCCCATAGGCTCTTAACATATCTAGATTTTTTACGTGCCACAAACACTTACTTGTATATATTTTTTGAGGGTATAAGCCCTGTGACTCATTATTAGTCCCATTTTTTAGGCACTTGCGTCCATCTATGTACCCTAGTTGTTTTATGATGTTATATATGGTTTTTTAATCTTTTGTGTCTTATGGATCACATGTGCAAAAATGTATTTACATGCTTATGTCAATGTTCTTTCATATGTGTGCAAGATGCCAATCTAAAATTTGATTAGCTAGATTATCTGTAATTTGGTTTAATCTCCTAGGAACATGAAAATATGTAATATAATTAAAGTTTCATTCTAAGAGACGTACCCTAAGGAATCATCGGTGTAAAGTTGGATCATGAACTCGGTATACTCTGTTTAACTGTGACACAACTAGTTTAGCGTCGAGATAGAACCGAAGATGAGAGATATCCAATGACAAGGTGTAGTGTACCCTTTTGCTTACCCAGGCTTTCAGTGCACTATATAACAATCTGTACACACTTTTCACATAACACATACAGTCCAATATATACTTCACATGCATTTAAACAAGTAAACACATTCTACACAGAGTATTCATATGAATTATTGCTATACTTAACAATCAATAGCACTTCATACTAATTCATCTACACAGTGAAAAACATGATAACAGATCCAGTACAGTCATGATAAAATGTGGTAAAAATATAATTAAACACTTATCTCGTGACAGTGGAGAAATCCACCAACCAAGTGTAGGCATTCCAAAAACCTCCCAGCCATAGACTGCACTTCTCCTCAACTCAACAGTGGGTCACGCCCGAGCTGGGACTAAGCTCCACCCTAGGGCAAGGAATCCAGACTCAGGCTGAGGTTACAGGGAATTCAGTCACACACAACCACCAGGAAGAATGCTCTCCCAGGAATCTCCCACTCTCACTACCCACAGTCCCTCATTCCCCACATGCCTATTCCACCCTAGGAGAGTGCACCTTCTCTGTCAATTGGACAGCCCTTCAGCTGCCAATCTCCCTTACCTTGGGTTACAAGAACAAACCAAACCGAAAGTCTTCGGGTTCTGTGGCAGCTACAGGGTTCCTTCCAAGAGCTCTCTCCTTCCTCTGCGCACTCTCTAACCTGGAGGGAGTCGCTCATAGGCCAACAAGTCTCACGCAGACCAGCACTGCGTGACCACCACAGTCAACCAAGAAGAAAGACTCGGGCTTCTCACACAAGCTCAACAATGGAGGCAAGGACTTACGATGTTGATTCTAGGAACGCGTGACAACAATCCACGCAGGGAATTACACAGACTCCCTGGTTCTGAATGGGTAAGGAGTGAACTGGATTTTCAGAAGAACACAGTCTTCTCAGCTCTCAGATAGAGGGTGTACGCGGATTTCGCAGAACCAACATAGGCTCCCCCCCCCCCATTTCAGGATTGCATGAGGTCTCATGCAGACAAGCTCGCACCCCCCACACTCAGGGCCGTATCAGATTGAATGGAGGAGGAGGAACCCCTCTCACATCTCATCCCATCCTTTTAGTGCATGCGCCAGGGTTGACACTTGTCACCCATGGAACTGCATGCGTTCCACCAGCACGCGTTCCTCCCACCACTTGGGAAATCACGTGTCCTTCCAAAAGGAATTAGGATAAAATATTATGCACATGGCTATTTAGGAAATAATATTAAAATATTATTCCAGGCCTAATCCCCTAGGCTCAACACTCAACCCCTTTCCCACCTTCCAGCCCCTAGTTCCTTGCCCACTCTGTGGATGCTCAGTCCCCCTTCACTCATTCATCGTGGTCGGTTTGCACCTGGCGTTGTTTATATTTTATTGATTATTCTGCATACATACAAGTACAACAGCAGGCTCCTGGCCCTCAAACACTTAGGCTTCCTGTCCTAACAACCACATAAGCCTCCCAGCTTATACAAAACTTGTCTCACCAGCCTATAGAACACATTTACAATTCATTTCATATATCATGATCGGTAATAGGGCTCAGCCTTGGGGACACTACAACCCCCCTCCCCTTATTTTTTCATTGTCCTCAATGCAACTTTACATCGCATCTGCAAGTTCTTCAAAATTTTCAAAACAGTTGCGGGTACTCTTCTCGTATAACATCTGCATGCTCCCATGTCGCATCCTCAGGACCGTACCAGGTCCACTGGACCTTTACAAGCTCTATAGATCAATTTCAGAGCCATTTTCTTTTCCTATCCAATATGCGCACAGGATGCACTTGCAGGACACCCTCTAGTTCCACCTGAATCACATTCCAATCGATAACATGATTAGCATCAGGTACATATTTCTTAAGAAGTGAAACATGGAATACATTATTTACAGTCATAGATGCAGGTAATGCAAGCATGTATGCAACTGGCCCAATCCTTTCCAGGATCTCGAATGGCCAACAAAATCTTGCTGCCAACTTGGCACAACTTCCCAATTTCAGGGAACTCCTGTTAGTTTTCACTTTCAAGAAAACATGGTCACCCACTTTAAATTATCTATGGGTTCTGTTACTATCAGCGTAAATTTTCTGCCTGTCCTGGGTAGCTTTCAGATTCTATTTGATTTTTATCATCTGATCTTCCATCTCTTTGAGTAGTTCAGGTCCAACTACTACTCTGTTAGCTGGATTATCCCAACTCATTGGAGTGTTGCACTTTCTTCCATAAAGTGCTTCAAATGGGCTCATCTTCAATGATGCATGGTACCCATTATTGTAGGCAAATTATACCAAATGCAGGTAGTCTTCCCACCTTGATGGTTTATCCATCACATACATTCTCATCATGTCTTCGATTACTCAGTTTACTCTCTCTGTCTGTCCATCAGACTCAGGATGATATGTTGTACTAAAGTTCAGATTCGTTTTGAATCCTTTGAACAGTCCTTTCCAAAAATTCGATGTGAATTTTGGGTCCCTATCAGACACAATTGTCTTAGGAATTCCATGCAAGCATGCAACTTCTTTTAAAAAGATATCGGCAACATCTGCTTCCCTGTGGGTGGTTTTCTGGAATAAAATGGGCAGCTTTAGTAAGCTTGTCCACCACCACCATGATTGAATCATGCTGCTTGCTTGTTCTGGGTAATCCTATGATAAAATCCATTGTTACCATGTCCCATTTCCACTCAAGAATAGGTAAAGGCTGCAACAACCTTGTTGGGTGTCTATGCTCAACCTTAACCTTTTGGCACTCCATACATCTAGTGATGTATTCAACAATTTCTTTCTTCAACCCTGGCCAAAAATAATGGCTTTTGACTGCTGCCACCATCTTTTGATATCCAGGATGACCAACATAAGTCATGTTATCCATTTCTTTTAGAATTTCCAGCTTTAATTCTTGGTCATTAGGCACATACACTCTGTTCTTATACAGAAGTAAACTATTATCTCCCAAGGTGTAACTTTCCTGGTTTTGTGGTTTCTCATGTTGTTGTATCTTTGCTACAAGTCTTTTGTACTGCAAATCAGCATTTGCAGCTTCAAGAATCCTGTCTTTAATCTCAGTTCTGTACATGCTAATGGTTGTAGCATGTAAATCATGTGCTTTTCTGCTGAGTGCATCAGCCACCTTATTCTGTTTCCCTTTGATATGCTGGATATCAATGTCATATTCACACAGAAATTTCAGCCATCTAATTTTCCTGGCATTTAAGGTTGGCTGATCAAATAAATATTTCAAACCATTGTGGTCTATTCTTAATTCAAATCTCTTGCCCATGAGGTAATGTCTCCATTTCCTCAAGGCGTGGATGATTGTTGCCAGCTCCAAATCATGGGTGACGTAATTCTTCTCATGTTCCTTCAACTTCTGGGATTCATAGCAAACTACAAATCCTTCTTGGCTGAGAACTCCTCCCAGCCCTTCCTTGCACACATCTGTGCACACTACATAATCCTTGTTTGGATCTGCAATCTTCAGGATTGCAACACTAGTGAGTAGTTGCTTCAATTGCTGGAAGCTTCTCTCACATTCATCAGTCCACTGGAACTTCTTCCCCTTTCTTTGCAGGGAAGTAATAGAATGGGCTATCTTTGCGAATCCGGCTATAAACCTCCTATAGTAGCCTGCCATACCCATAAAAGATCTAACTTCTGTCACATTCCTTGGCGCTGGCCATTCTCGAATGGCCTATACCTTCTCAAGATCCACAACGATCCCCTCCTCTGATATAATGTGTCCCAAGTAATGGATTTGCTTTTGGTAAAATGAGCACTTGCTCAGTTTTGTGTATAGCTGGTGTTCTCTCAACACCTGCAACACCATTCTAAGGTGTTGTTAATGTTCTTCCTCTTTCATGGAATACACCAAGATATCGTCTAAGAATACTATGAAAAACTTGTCCAGATAACTTCTGAACACTCCATTCATTAAGCACATAAAAACAGCAGGCGTGTTGGACAATCCAAACGGCACCACTGTAAACTCATAATGATTGTACCTTGTTCTGAAAGAAGTCTTGCTGATGCCTTCATATTTTATCCTCACTTTATGATATCCAGATCGAAGATCTATTTTCGAAAATACTTTCGCATCCTTCAACTGATCAAAAAGATCATCAATCCTTGGTAGAGGATATTTGTTCTTGATAGTGACTTTATTCAACTGTCAAAAGTGAATGCACAGCCTCATTGTCCCATTTTTCTTCATTGAAAATAGGACTGGGGCTCCCCATGGTGACCCGCTAGGGTGAATGTAACCTTTCTTTAGTATCTCTTCGAGCTACAATTGCAACTCTTTCAGCTCTGGCGTACTCATCCTATAAGGAGCTTTCGAAACTAGAGTTGTTCCAGGCATCAAATTTATAGAAAAATCGATGTCCCTCCTCAGAGGTAGTCCAGGTACCTCCTGAAATACATCCTTGAACTCCTTGAGTACTTCATGGTCTTCCAAATTTGATACTACATCTTGGGATGCTTCTTCCACCCGGGCTACAAATAATTGACAGCCTTTTCGGTAACATTTCTTCAGCTGCATGGCTGAGATTTTTCTAACAGCCACGGCTCTGGGAATTCCTTTGATTGTTACCTAATTTCCCTCTTCGTCTAGACATGTGAACTTCTTGTTACAACAATCCAGAAGGGCATGGTGTTGGTCCAACCACTCCATCCCAATTAAGCCATCATATGAGCCTAAAGGTAGAATGTTTAATTCATCCTTAGTGCTCATTCCTTTCATGTCCACCGAACAGAACTTAACCAATTCAGTGACCTTCCTCTTGGTCCCTGTGGCTAACGGTACTAACCAATAATTATCATGTTTTCTGTTTGTTAGATGCAAACTTTCCACCACTCTAGGATCTACATAACTATGGCTAGCCCCTGAATCAATTAAAATAACAAGGGATCGGTTGTTAATCATACCTTCCACTTCAATCATGTGCAATTGAAATTTCACTTGCTTATTGTCCAGGGCTGCGTAGATCCTCGGCATTATGCTACCCATATCCTCCACTGTTTTAGCTTGCTAAACAGTATGGACAGTTCTTTCTTTGTCTTTTCTATGGGGGCAGTCTTTCTACCTATGATTCCCTTTACAGCCCCAACACTCCATGGGTGAAGGCCTTGGCATCTGTTCACTCCCTTCAACTTTCCCGGGCTCTTTAAAAGATGACTGTCCCCAAGGACTGTTTTTGAAAAAGGAAGGCTTGCTTCCCTTCTTCCTCTGTTCTTTTTGAAACCTCTTCTGGTCATCCCAAGCCTTCCGCAAGGTAGGATTTTCTCTTTGTTGTTTGTATAGGCATTTCTCCCTTCTTATGGTTTCTTCCATGGTCTTAGGATCATCATATTGAATCTTGTCACCAATGGAAGGTGGCAGTCCACTCAGGTACCTCTGAATTTTAACAACTTCGTCCTTGATGAATGGAACATACTTCAGTAGTTCCACAAAATTTCATTCATACTCATCAATGGTCATACTACCCAACTTGAGTTCGAAGAACTCCTTCATCTTTCTGTCATAGTATCTTTTAGTCAGGTATTTCTTATCGAAATACCTCT
>JASDQU010281979.1:0-14653 GCA_032191745.1 Picea mariana
CAAGGGTTTTCCCTGTTCTATAGCTCTTCGATATACGTGTGGGGTCCAACAATAGTACTCGGCCCAATATCTCAATGCACTAACTAAAGAGGATAGATCGTACCCTTAGTCGTACTACCCAAATATCCAGGTACTAGAGAGTATCTTCTCGAGTGTTGTTCTTGGTGGCACTATAGCAGTCAGGTGGCCAATCGGTTTATCTAAAGAGGGCTTTCAGGAAATCTAGTTCGATCCGTACACAGGTGTGTTCTGATGCACTACCACTCGAAGGGGTACCAACAGGGGTTACAAGGGTGGCCAAATGATGTGCGCTTAAGAACCACTTGTATTTCCTACGTGTATGAATCCCGCAACCATGGGTTTATGCGCGTAACAACAAATCTCTGTGGCTTAAAGATGCCAGAATATGTCCCTACAGAGTTTTCAGTCACTCTATCTCTCTCTGAACTCAACACAGAGTTCTTGCTCTGCACTCCTTTCACTTCTGTCGATGAAGGTTCAATGATATCTTTCCTAAGCTTCTCTGATGTTAACTTACATCTTTCAACGCACTCCTTGCACTCGAAAACTCAAATAAGAGAAACAATTGAAACTTATTCAATACTTCACCAGTTTACGCATTCAAACCAGTTAATCTCTAAAAATTCCCATGTCACCTTTGTTGACATCATTATGTCACATCACTTATGTTTTCCAATTGTGGGGGCATGCGGTAGTGGTTTGGAGTAACCTTCCTTTCATCCTGCAATTCTTCTTACGTTGACATGTAACCCCTCAGTGGAACTGTGGTTTGGATTGTGGGACTGTCTTGGAGAATTAATTCCCTTGCAACTTGGGTCCTCGCAATGCCTTCTGTCCGTTTATCTTGATGTATCATGATCAACTCTAATGTGGGCCCCTCGAACTTTAACTATGTTACATAACCTCGGGCACCACTAACCTTGCTCATATAGGATGCCACGTGGAAGAATACCAGCGGCTAACACGTGGCTCAGTCAAATGAGTGACACATGTCACGTTCCAAATGGCATTTCGATGTTCCATGGGTTCAGAACCCACTTATACATGGCACACAACCCATGTGTCCATGTCAATTGTAATATACTAGATATGAAAAGTATGCAGAACAGAAATAAAATGCTAGAAATGGCAGAATAACAGTAATATAACCAGCGTAATCTCCACAATAACATAGAAATGATATAAGAACAACAACAGAAATAACACTTTGATTCAGAAAACAATGTTCACGGGCCTCTTCGAGGGGGCAACCTCCAGTCGAGCAGCACTCTGTTACAATAATCTCCAAGCTAGGGTTTTCATACCCTTGACCCTTATTTATACTAAATATGTCTATCAAGAGAAGCATCTAGAGGAAGATCCTTCTAGAAGTAGAAGCTTCTATTAGGTCTTCTTACATCCACCTTATTCTATTTTATTGAAAGGCCTTATTAATATTGACCTTTATTACATCCAAATATATTGATCTACCTATGTGTGGGTTAGGACCCTAACATCAATCCAAGTGACATCATCATGACTCACTACTTTGGCTCTTCGGGAGCTTTCACCCTTCACTATTGTGTTTGACCTTTTAACATTGGCTTGATCCAATGGTTGAGCTCTCCTCCCTAGATCTACGGTGTAGATCCACTTTCGGGACATCGGGCTTCGACCCTTCTCTTGTTATTGGCATCAAACTTTACTGAAGTTGCGAAGTCTGAAGGGATTCTAGGTTAACTCTTCTGCACCTTCCCCCGGATCTGACAGTCGTAAGGGATTTCCCTTCCTTCCGAACAGATCCTATGGCACAGAACAAACTATGTTACTCTATGGATTTCCAAAGGAATTCACGACTAACTGCCTCGCAACATTACCAGATCTGACAGTTGTGAAGGATTCTCCTTCTCCTAAACAGATCCTAAGGTCTACATTACTCAATGGCCCAATACCTCTTCTGTCATGGTTTTACGACACCGATACTCTTCCTGAGCTTCGTAACATGGCCAAGGTAACTTATTGGCACTCGGGAAGGTTCTGAGGTTCAAAATTGGTCCTTTAGATACAATTTCCTCTTGAAACATTGGGTCCAATGACCACTTATCCAACCCATCTAGGTTTGGCATTGAAACCTTGGCTCTGAACTCGAATTTTATCTACTTCGACAACAATTATTTCTGAAAAAATTGCTTCAACTTCCACTAACATGGCCCATCTAGGCTCAGTGTTGAAACCTTGGCTTTGATACCAAACTGTAATGTCCCCGGCCACCCACTAGGCTGGGAAACGCTACCAACACAACCTTAAATTTTCCAAGGCTTCTCTTATACCAAATTGATACCAATTTGTAGAACATCCATCCATAACCAGTTGGGCTAGGCCCAGGACATGCTACCTCATAGAAATGAAAATTCTCATATGGATATAAATATAAACATAAATAGATCAACATATTTTGTTCACACATAGATTAATGTGGTAATAACAGTAAAAACATACATGCAGTATTCATAGGCAGAACCCATAAAATAACAATATATACGACATTACTCATTAATTATAACACATGTACATATACACAACATGTAAATGAACATAAAAGTGGTACTTGTGTTTAATAGGAGACCACCAACTGCATGCAGACCTTCCACGAACCTCACATCCATAGACCATGTTGCTCATCACGCTCAACAGTGGGTCACCCCCGAGCAAGTACTAAGCTCCACCTGGGGCAAGGGAATCCTAGACTAGGCTGAGGTTACAGGAAACTACACAGTGCAACTAGAAGGATTCTCTCCAGGAGCCTTCTTACGCCCACTGCTCACAAAATCTCATTCCCCACATGCATGTTCCACATAGGAGTATACACCTTCACTGTCAAACAATCCATCGGCTACTTCACCTCCCTCTCTAGGTCTCGGCAACAGGCCAAATAAAAAATTCTCAAATCTTCGTAGCTATTGTTGGAGTCTCTCTGGGAGAAAACCATTTCCCAGCAATCTCTCTCACTTGGAGAGAGATTCTCACGGGCCTGAAAACCCGCCTCTTCAACCACGGGCCTAACAACCCAATTCTTCAACCATTCTTCGACTCAATTCCCACAAGGTGAGGACAACAACCACTGGTCAATACAACTCGGGAAAATAGAAGGAAACAAGCCACACTCAGTCCAGGAAACTGCATGGCCGCAACAGCCAACCGTTCTGACACAACACGGCTTAGATATTTACAGGGTGCTCAAAATTCATAGGATACATGACTCAGTGCACGGATTTCCCACTAGTTTCAGGGTACATGAAAAGGAATCAATGTAGAGCTTGATCATAGAGGTTTTGGGTTCATACTCCTAGATGGAAGAATGGACAAAACAAACCACCATCCCATGAGGGTTTCCTTCACTGTGCGTGGGTATGAAAATGCATACGCAGAGGAAAAATGGGTTCAGACTCCCCATATCCCCGCAAACTCAAGCAGAGGATGATAGAATGGAAAGTGAACCCAAGAGCATTGGCTTTCCCAGCTATAACTGCATGTGCCTAGGTTGACACTTGTCTTCCTTTAGTCGCATGCACTCCACTTAGCATACGTTCCTTTTCCAGGAACTTAAGACAACATTTGGTCAATTTGTCCACCTTATCCTTTTAGGAAATAATAATAAATTATTATCCCCTTTAGAGGTAATCCCCATAGATTAGCCCCTAGGCCCACACACTTAGCCTCCTCCCTTACCCAACCTTGTGGAAGCTTAGTCCCCCATCACTCTTTCTTCGTGGTAAGTCTGCACACAATGATGTTTTTATTTTATTATTGATATGCATAATTACATATACAAAATTAGGCTCTTGGCCTTTAACACATAGGCTCTCCGTCCTAATAAACACATAAGCCCACCATCTTATCAAAACTCGGCTCACCAGCCTACAAAACATGATTAAAATTATTAATATAACTGGGGCATGTCCTTGGGGTATTACACTTCCCTAGCGATGAGAGCATTTGTGCTTTCATTCAAAATAAACCCTATAAGCCCAAGGAAATTATATCCATGGAAGATAATAATATTTCTAAGGGATTGACTCCTCTAGAGAGTTCTTTTTCATTGAGTGATGTAGGTAATAAAGAGAGACATAAATAAGGGGAGTCAAAAAGGAAGGTGGGTGAAACCATCTCCTTGAACATTGGAACACCCAAGTCTCCAAAGAATGTTAAAATAGGTGCCCAATGTTTCGATGACGACGTTGAAATGGACTTCTTGGTGGTAACCCGATCTAGCCACAACACGTAGATAATCATTTTATGCCAAGCTTTCTTATTATCCCGCAGTAGCCTCTTGATGATTATGGTTAGGCTTTTATTCAAGGATTCAGCTAACCCGTTTCCTTGTGGGTAGTACGTTGTTGAATGCCCCAGTGTTATATTGTAATCCTGACAAAACTTTTCCATCCTCTTATACTTGAATGTGGCTGCATTATCTGTTATGATATTTACGGTACACCTGAACCATGACAAGATGTTTGTCTACAGGAATTGGATGATGACTGCGTCGATAGCATGTTTCGTGGGGATCACTTCTATCCATTTTGTGAAGTAGTCAGTGGCTGCGAGTATCCATTTATGTTGTGTTGAGGGTGGTGGATTTATTTCCCCTATGAAATCCAAACCCCACTGCATGAATGGTGCCTCGATTGAAATCAACTTTAGTGGTAATGGCTGCATCTTTCTTCTCCCATCGAAAATCTGGCATTCGTGGTAGCTGGAGACTTCTTTGTACACATTTGCGAAGATCGTAGGCCAATAGTAACATGCCCTTAAGATTTTTTGCATGATGTTTTTCTAGTAATGGTGTCCCCCGCAATCACCTTTCTAAAATTATTTTGTAGCTCGTTTCGCATCATTTTCTAGAAAACAACTCAACAACATTCCACCAGGATCTTTCCAGTAGAGTGAGTTGTTTAGGATGCAAAACTTAACCGATTTAAGCTTGAGAAATATGGCCTTAGTCTTACTAACGCCCGGAGGGGCCTGGATATTCTTCAACACATAGATGATATCATCATACCATGGCGAATCGAAAAACTCTTGGGACACCTGCGCTGTCATTTCTTCTTGAGGACTCTCAGATAAATCAACGATAAAATTCATTCCCACCGCATCGCAATCCGACTGCGCCATTATCTTTTCCAAACCCTGACCCTTAATTAATTTTGTAGGCTTGATCTCTAGGTCATATTCCAGCATGGCCGCTATCCACTTGCCTCTCCTTCCTTCGGGGTCAGGCTAAGTCAAGATATCCTTTACTGAGTTGTTGGGCACATAAGCAATGGCATGGGAATGCAGTATGTACGTCCTGAACTCCTTCAAAGCCTTTACTAAAGAATATGCTTGTTTTTCCATGATGTCGTACCTTAGTGGAGAATTCTGCATTGTCTTGCTGAAATAGGCTATAGGCTTCTCGAAATCTTGTTCGTCTTTCTATAACATCACGCTGACAATTGTATGCTCTGAGGCCAATGAAAATGGGATGAAATCCTTCGTGAAATCTAGACTACATAGCACAGGTGCTTTAGTCAATGCCACCTTGATATTTTCAAATGGTTTCTTGGCCTTTGGGTTTCACTTGATCTCATTTCCCTTCCTGAGCATGCAGGTGCTATGCTTTATAATCTCTATCATATTTGGGATAAATCTCCTCAATAACTTTACTTTTCCCATGAAGGATTGCACTTCTTTTTTACTGTGTGGAGTTCTTTAGGATTCCTTCCACCCTGCTAGGGTCTATATTGATTCCTTCCCTTGAGATAATATGTACCAACAACTTCCCTTATTCCACCCCGAAGTGTGATTTCTTAGGATTCAACGATATGCTAAACTTTCTGCACTTCTGGAAAAATTTCTTCAAGTTCTCGAGGTGTTGCTCGTCAGAGGCAGAGTACACCGTGATGTCGTCCAGATAGATCACAATGAACCTATCCTTTTCGTCAACAAATGTGATGTCCATTGCCCTCTGTAAAGTGGCTCCAGCGTTCATCAGGTTGAAAGGCATCTTGTCATACATGAACGTCTCCCATGGAGTTGTGAAAGTTGTTTTTTCTTTGTAGTCTAGGTGGAGCATGATCTAATTATACCCCGAAAAACCATCCAACATGGACATATTCTAGGACCCCTCCAACTTTTGCAGGATATAGTCCATTTTGGGAAGAGGATAGTGATCCTTGAGGGACACCTTGTTTAAATTCTGGAAGTCTACACACATTCTTATCTCGCCTCTCTTATTTCTCACAGGCACCAAATTAGCTACCCATTTAGAGAAACGCAAAGAAACAATAATCTTAGCGTCGAAAAGTTTCTTTACCTCTTTCTTGATCAGTGCCAGTAACAGGGGGTTTATCCATTTCATCTTTCATTTGAAATTTTTATGATCTTACTTAAGAGGGATAACGTGATGGATCACCTTAGTATCATACACCTTCAAATCATCGTATCTCCATGCGAAAACATCGGGGAACTCCTTCATGAGCTTGACGTAGTATTGCTTGACTTTTGGGTGGAGTGTTTTTGATAAATTGATCATTTTCAGGTTCTCCTCAGTCCCAATGTTACATTATTCCATGTCCTCTTCATTCATAGTGATATTTGGGTTCTTAGCCATGTCATTTTCGTCAAATAGCTTCTCCAGCAGTACTAACCCCTTCAGAATGATGCTATTTTTCAGTGGTATTATGTCCCTTCCTGAGATCTAGTTCTGGAAAGGGTCATCACTATTGTGCGCATCCACGCTCACATATTTGTCGTAGCAACATTCATCATCAATGTTTATGTTAGTGAAATCGTCGCTCATCTAAAGGAATCTTTCTACCTACTTGTTGTCCTCAAATACCTGCCAGTTTTTTATATTATCAGGAACTGTTGGCCTGTGTTTGACTTCAATATCATATTTTTTGTTTAGGAAGATGGGGATGTTGAAAACTGAGGCTGAGGTGGCCAGCACATCAATGATCTTATTTTTCTCCCTTGGGATAGCATATATGTCATACTCTGAAAAATCCTCGAGGAGGTCCAATGCCAAGTTCCTGTACGTTCTCAACCTGGGGTGCTTCGTCTGATATATGCCTTTAACTTGGTTCATGACCAGTTCAGAGTCTCCACACACTGCTATCCTCTTTGTGCCTAATTATTTCAACACCTTCAGGCCTAGAATCAATGCTTGCTACTCGGCCATGTTGTTTGTGCACTCGAACGCGTTCTTGTATGAGCACAACTTTGTGCCCGTTTCAGGGGGGTTTACCCACACGCCATCCCCAACCCCTTCTTTGTTGACCGCATCATAAAACTCATGTCCCATATCCTATTTTCCACACGGTCCTCCGAGTCGGCGCACTCTATTTCTTTCCGAGTAGTTTCTTCATCGGCTGTCATAATGGTTGTTGGCTCTTCTTCTTCAAAACTCATATCATTGTAGAATATAGAAGAACCAACCTCATTTTTGATGGACTATATGGGATGTTTATTTGGCTACGTCTTACTTCTCACCATGTACTTTAGCAGCACTTCTCTATACAATCGTTTGTCCTGGCTAAAGATCAAAATGGTGGCATATGACATGTCCATTTGTAGGGTCCCCTTTAACTTTGTAGCCCACGATCTGGAAAGTAGCATGACAAAATTCGAGGGTATGTCCGCCATGACCATTTCCATCACCATGTTCTTTGAGGGGATCTGCGCCAGTGACATGACCAAGTCTTTAATGAGACCTAGAAACTTGACTTTCCTCGATTCAAAAGAGAAAAGAACATTGTAAGTTCTAGTGACGTACAGACCCAATTCATCCATGATCACCTTTGGCATGAGTTTGTGCAATGCACCTGAATCGAGAATGGAATTATGAAGTGTCATGTCATGGACCTTCAGACTGGCATAAAATGGAGGGATGTCCTCAGTATCACTTGTCTCTTCAATGCGTGGACCAAACAGGATAGCGGGGTGATCATCTTGGACATTTAAAGTGTCGAGGGTCCCTCCCATTTTCAACATTTTAATAATTTGCTCCCAGTATTCACCCTTTCGGATAAGTTTGTTGAAAGGGACAAAGATTTTGATTTTATCCATTTCATGTTCAAAGTTAAAGGGAGGAAAGAATTTCTCTACCTCTTTTCCACCCGCTTGTCGGCTCGCTTCTAGAGGTTTCTTCAAGGCCTCCTCCTTCAACTTTGCCTTCTTCGTCACATCCTTGTTCACATTTTCCAGCCTTGGTCGGCTTGTGGAAGGGGTGTCCGTCGGAGGTTTCCTTACGAGATTTGTCTGCTGAGGCTTAGTGGACTCTTCTTTTCTTCTGAGGTTATATTTCTTCTGGAACTGCATGATGTTCTGATAACCCTTTCTGAACTCTTTCATTTCGCAGGAAAACACATCATCGACTTCCTCAATTCATCCATATTCTGTCTCCAATGTAAAACCGTCATTTCTTCTCATGTATCGGTCATGTTCACTCTTTATCAGAAACACGCAAGTATTCTTGTCATCACAACAATGCATTTGGTCCTCGAACATTTGATCGAAGTCTTCATCCACATAGTTGTTTTGGAATGGAGGCCTTGTTTGTTGGTCTCCTTGATATCTCTGCTCCCTCTGTTCCCTTTTCCTGATCTGAGGGACCTGATCCCTTATCAGGTTCTGATTTCAAGGTTGGGGGTCCTTCTTCTCTCGAGCGGCGGGTCTGTTTCCCATAGACATTTTATCCATTAGTTTCTCCATGGTTCTCACCATTAATTTGAAATTTTTGTCTGTGGATATCGATTTTGATGGTTGCGTGTCACCTTGGGGCCTCTTATCTCCTCTATTGAATCTCTATTTGATCTTCCCCGAGGCCATTATATTTACCTTGACTTCGATCACATTTCTCATTATTGCTTCTAGACTTGTTGATCTTCTTTATCTCAACAGTAAGGAGAAATTGTTATTGAAGGAATCAATGTATCGCAACTGCGCAACCTAGGGGGTGGCTGGACTTCTGTCGGGATTGAGTTATAAAATTTCATGAAACGGGCTAAGAATTCTTGGACTGTCTCCTTCGATGCCTTTTTCATGTTGTTGTACTGTGTTAAAAACTGCAAGGGATTCTTCTTGTCTCCCCATCTATTGATGAAATACATTTCGAATGCGGTGAAATATTGAATACTCGTTGTTCGTAGGGATTTGAACCACTTCCTCACCTCCCCTGCAAAAATCTTTGCGAACAACCTCATTTTCACATTTTTATAGTCCACCTCCTCCAGGTCGACGAAGTCGTTGAACCAATCCAGATGCTTCTGGGTTGAAACGTTCCCTTCAACATCGTAGAGCTTATTCCTCTAGCTATAATTCTGAGGCAAGTCATGCAGTTGGGCTAGTAGAATGAGAGGGGTGAATCTGGCAACCATGGATCTAGAAGGATTTGGGGTTTGAGGGATATTATTAGATATCAGAGTTGGAATCTCTTCTGGTCGAAAACTATCTCGTCCAAGTTGGTTTCCAACTTAGACCTGAAAAGGGTTTGCTAAAAAAATGTGTCAAACTCAAGGTCATCGATGCTTTGCGTGTTGTCTTTTGGTAAGGACAGAATTTTGTCCAGGTAATAAAATGGATCTGACGCTTGCTCTCTAGTCCTGTGCAGAATTTTCTTGGGGTCATACATAGACTCTGTAGGGTTTGGGTCAGGATTTGCTCTGGTATATATCATCTTTGGAGCCAGGGTTCTTGAACTGTGCTACTTGGAGCTACTAGTATTTTTTGACTAGAGTCGCCAGGGTAAAGGTTTCAGTCGGTGCAGATGTTTGTCCCTCTGTTACCCTCAACAATGTTAGTCATTCTCCCAGGGAAAAATCTTTTCAATTTCGTTCCCCAACAGTGCGACAGAATGTTAGCACTCTGTAAATCTATTTGGCTGATAAACAGACAACAGAGGTAACCGTTTCAACCAACTTTGAGACCCGAAACTAGCCTTTTGGACCTGGAGAGGGCTCTCTCGAGAGGTGCGATCTTCGTTCGGGATATGGATTTAAAACTGTGGCTAGATTTAACACCTTTGAAATAATGGGTTATGGTTATATTGGCGCAAGAAAGTAAGACTTGGGCTATGTAGTTGATTGAAAGAAGGAAACATAAACAAATGAATCGGTAACTGAACTTGAGAGGATAAGGATAAGCAAGCAACAGTCTTCTGTGCAAAATCGTAATGTGTGGCAAGGACAAAACACAAGAAGTAACTAGGAGCACCGCTACGGGTGAATTCAAAGTTAACTTTTAGAAGAAAACGTTTTGTCTAAGTGGTGCGAACAAGGGGCGTTGTGCAATGAATCCACAGGTTCTAAAATTTATTTTGAGATAGACAGAAAAATATATGAATAAAGATGATAGGAAGCATGTACGCAAAGAAAGAGGCACAATACATCTGACTACTACAATTATAATCTTTTCATCAAAGCTACAGGAATTTTTCATTAAGTTTCGTTCGAACACAAATTACATACAATAGCTATTGTCTATACTAAATTTGCTAACCAACCTGGCTTACATAAAAAAGATCAAATATATAAACGAGGGCGCCACTTGGGCTACCCTAGTCTTCTAACTGTTATCTCTACAAACTAGGGAATTGACTTTTCTATGTTACAAAACTCTTTGTATGAAGTTTTCCAAAAATAGACAAAGATACATCTGGCTACATCATGATTGTTGTAATCCTCCATGGGGATTCAATTTGTCGATCGGGTATCTGGGGGGACAAGCGTTTGTCAGAGTCTCACTATCTGCTGTAATGAATTTGATTTTCTATTGCGCGCTCATTGGCTGGGGGAAAATGTGCACGGAAAGTGGAGGTAGACATTCACGACTGTTATGAAAATGGAAAAATGTCTTGGGTGATGTTTCCTTAAAAAATTATCAAGATTTTCCTTCCGTTTGCGAATATAGGAAAGAACTCGACTAATCTTGTTTCTTTTGCTCGCTAGCAAGAGATGCACGGGATATCTCTTCGACTGCTTCATGTTATCTGGAGTGTCTGGAATTCCTTTCTTCTGACAACCAATGTGCTTCATGCAGCTGTACAATCATATCCTGTGCCTCCTGGAGTTGTCTTTTTAACAACGCCATGTTTCCTTTGCAACCTTGTGTTATTGATTCTTCCATGATATTTTTCGCCAGCTATTGTCTCAACTCTCTGTTTTCTTGGTATAGTTTGGCAATGGCTATCTTTTCTTCTTCAACTGTTTATTTTCCTCTTAATAATTTGAGCTCGAGGCATGCACCCTCCTCGTCCTACTCCCACTTTCTCAGTTGGTACCTTCCAAAGGCTCTAGGTGGACAACATGCATAAGTAATTTTTCAATGATCAATCATGCACGCGGCTCATCTGAGATTCGAGTTTCCACTGAGTCATTTTTATTTGTTGGTTTGCCTCTTCTCTGAGGTATCCATTGTTGAGGGGACAAGGCTTCCATCGTCCTTTCTTCCTACATAGTTTCTTCCTTTCCAAGTCCTGCGCAGTGTGATGTCATCATTTCCGGAGATGAAAGAAAATTCTCCCTTTCATCTTCGGGGATGCCTATTCTAAGAGAAAATGAATCCCAATCGCCCTGGGGCTCAGGTATGGTGATCTTGCCACTGTGTGTACCCTTCTTCATGTTTTGAGAGGTCACCATGATGCGACTGGTACCTATTTTACGCACAGTGTATTGAACAGATGCCCAAGATGGAGAATTCGATTGACCTTGGACTGTGAGAAAACTTATAGACAGAGCCTAAATCTGAATTCATGAATGTCCTAGGTGAAGAACCTATGGGATTTATAACCTCTTGGGAGGACCAAAGAAATGTGCCACAAAATACTGAATTCATGGCGACTATATGTTTCGAGTAAAGATGTAGATTTTCCATAACACATCCCCGCGTGTAAAGTACAGGCGATAAGGGCTGCAGATCATATATGATATGAACAACGTGCTTTTTCATTCCTTCGGCTCTCATGATGGACTGATAATAGTTACAACACTTACCGACATGACTTCCATTAACTACTTGACTTGACCTGGGGCATGTAGAGACTAATTTTGACTGTACCTGACCTTTTGGAAACGACATACCAGTATCGTTTACGCATGTTTCTAGCTCTGACATCCCTTCCCATTTCCAAGGGACAATCGACCAATTGATGACTTCGACCCTTTCATTTATACATACCGCACTTCACATGTTTGGATAAATGGGACATTACTCGACTCAAACCAACTCTAAATAGAAACAAAAATGGCAGCGCTAAGAGTGTAAACAATGAGGAAGCACAAAAACTGTTGCAAGAAACTCATGGTTCTGCAAATTCTACCATTCATGTAGGAGGTCATTTTTCTGCTAAAACCACTTCTTTCAATATTATAAGAAAAGGATACTATTGGCCTTCCATATTTTCTGACTCTTACATTGTTTCGAGATCTTGTGACAGGTGCCAAAAATTTGCTGGGAAAGAACGTCTTTCAACCATGCCATTACAACCTATCCTCCCAAACTTTCCTTTTTCAAAGTGGGGATTGGATTTTATTGGTCCTATTAATCCTCCATATTCAGTAGGACAATTCTTTATTTTGACAGCCACAGTCTATTTTACAAAATGAACTAAAGTTGTTCTACTTAAGCATTCGACAGATGATCAGGTGATTTCTTTCCTTGAAAATAACATCTTTTCCAGATTTGGTCTTCCATTGGAAATTATTACAGACAATGGTCCTGCTTTTATTTCTTCTAAGTTGACACAATTTTTAGCTAAGTTTGGAGTTAAAAATTTCACCTCGTCAGTTTATTATCCCCAAGGAAATGGGCAGGCCGAGTCTACCAACAAGAATCTGGTAAGAATTGTCAAAAGGCTCATCGAAGGTAAGCCTCTTCAATGGAACACTCTCCTCACTTACGCCCTTTGGGAAGATCGAAATACCACCAAGGTGAGCATTGGCTGCACTCCTTTCCATCTTTTTTATGGTCAAGAATCCATTCTGCCTACTGAGTTGGAACTTTCCTCCTTAAGGTTAATGCTACAAATCGAAGAATTAAATTCTTCTGATGTTTCACAAAGGATGAATTCACTCCTAGATTTAGAGGAGCAAAGGATTTTTTCCTTGGATAATATAAAAAGGAGACAATAGTCTGTTAAGAAGTATTTCAACAAGAGTGTCAAAACTGTCAAATTTAAAGTCAATGAGAGAGTACTGCTGTGGGATTCAACTCATGCTAATAGGGGAAGACACTCAGAGTTTCAAAAATTATGGTTGGGTCCTTTCAAGATCATTATTTTCCTAGGTACAAACTCTTACATTCTAAAAGATTTACAAGAGCAATTGTTTTCTTACAACACTAACGGTTCTCACTTAAAACACTACGTGGAACCAACTGGAAAAGTTTAACATTGTTTGGATTGTTCTGTATATTAGTAGTTCAGTTCTGTTTTCATACTTTTTCACTACTGCTTTTCAATTCTGCTTTTACAATAGTTTGTATTCTTCTTTCATTTTAGTATTTTTCCTTGTTCTTTTGCAATTTTGTTATTTTATTTCTATTGTTTAAAATTTTGCAGTTCCATTTCTGTTATGACATTTCTTTCTTTTTCTCTTTTCGATTTCAAATTTTGGTCAAGAATAAGATGTTGGATCAGTTCTGCCACAGTGACACTCTTGCAAGGTATTGTTAGTCAATAACAATCAAGCTTACACAACTATTACGATGTTCCCCCTAAAAGCAGAATTGAATTTGTTATCTTCTTTCAATGTTGTTTGATGCAGATGTGAAACACACACTACGTATTCTCACAGGATCGTTCAATCACCAAATGAGCCGAAGTGGCTCTTTCGATTCCTTGCTGGAATCTTTGTTAAAACTTGATCCACATGTCCTCTTTGCCCTGTCACGACCTCTACATGCGCCTGTGACTTTTCCCTCCAAAATGGAGTTCGCATTTCCACAACAGGAAATACAATGATCGGGCTTTGGGGTTTTCTATTTCCCGATGCCGAGAGTCCTCGACTCCTCGACCTTCCAATCCCCGAAATGTCGAAAGGGCTTTAATCAATGATTTTCCCCTTGGGCTGTGCTTTGGCCAATGTGACCATTCCTCGTATGACCACGACCTTATCTCGGGATTTCTCTATTCGAGGGCCTGACCTCTCGACTCCTAAAACACCAATCTTCGAGATGCCGAAACGACGTTCCCCAGCTTCCTCTTTTCTCTTCGCGATTTCAGTCTTTGAAACACCAAAATACTTGGACCTCTGGTCCACAGGACTCTTGATCCTCTGAATCCTGATTTTCCAAAATTCTCTTTCTCCTGGTCTTTTCACCTTTTTGCACCTTTGAGACATCTTTTCCCACAATGACTTTGGGCTCTCATCTTCAGAATCCCCAAAGTTTCGATCCCCGACTTTCGATATGATGAAGTGACGTCAATCTTCGCCACGTGTCCCAAATGGATGGACAGTCTTGATCAAATCTCAGGATTTCACGACTCACTATTTCTCGATGACAAAATCTCTTACCTCTTGATATCTCGATGCCCAGATCTTCGAAACGAATGATCACGTGACATGTGTCCTTCCTCAAATCGACGACTATGATTCTTTCACTTTTTTGGGACTTGTAA
>JASDQU010281981.1:0-14653 GCA_032191745.1 Picea mariana
AGAAGTCCTTTTGAATTAATCCTTCACATATTCCTACACATTACAAAGCTCACACATTTTTGAGATATATATGAAAACATGTCAATTTTCTAACATTTAATCACAAATTCCCTTTTAATACTAAAATGAATAAAGTGGAGAATGATAAGGTGAAACCCAAGTATATTTATGGAAATTATATTGTTAAAGGTTAATGGGTTGATGAAATGTGGAGAATGATGAAGGAAAAGGTGGATGAAAATAGGACATTTATGAGCCCCAACACAGAGATCCAACCAGTATCGACTGATTAAAGATGTGAATTTGTACATCATAAATGTTCATAAAGGAAAGTCAAATATCTCACTAGTAAGTGCCAATGAAACCAAGAAGCTGATTTGTTCTAGTAAGAAATATGTTTTTCTTTTCTTAAGAGAAAATATGTTTGATGATGAGTCAATGAGAGTGAAGGAATCCCTAGAAGGGTGTAATAAAGATAAGAAACATCATTTGGAGGAGTTTCTACAAGCATATAGAGGATTTTTCCAGGAGCCTAAAGGGATACCACCTAAGAGGGAAGTGGAGCATGAAATCCAATTATTTCTAGACTCCCCATTACTGAATATTGGGCTACATAGACAATGTGTTCTAGAAGCAGGTTAAGTGAAGAAGTAGTTGTAGCAATTATTGGAGTAGGGTGTGATTAGACCAAGTACCTTTCCTTGTGGGTCACCCACCATAATTTTTCCCAAGAAGGATGGGACTTGGAGAATGTGTATCAATTACAAGGCATTGAACAAGATTACACTAAAGAATCGGTACCCTTTTCCAAGGATCGTTGATCTTTTGGACCAACAACAACATGCCAAGTACTTCACTAAGTTCAATTTGAAATCATGATATCACCAGGTATGAGTCAAATAAGAAGATATCTAGAAGACTGCCTTAAATACAAGGCAAGGTTTGTATGAGTGGTTGGTTATGCCATTCGGTTTATGCAACGCACCGACTACATTTATGAGATTAATGAATGAATTTTAGTGGCCTTATCTAGATTCATTTGTCATTGTCTATTTGGATGATATATTGGTTTATAGTGCTACTTGGGAGGATCACTTATCACATATTTTGTAGGTGTTAGAGACTCTGAAGAAGCACCAACTACTCGCCAATCTTAAGAAATGTGAATGTACTCAACATTATTTGGTGTATTTTGGGTACGTGATTAGTGGAGGGGAGCTTAAGATAGATATTGCAAATATGGAGTCCATCATGAAATTAATAGTTCCTACAAATGTCACTAAAGTTAGGAGTTTTGTTTGGGTGGCACAATAATTGCATAAGTTCATATCTTCATTTTCAGCGGTATCTACAATAATGGTAAGAGTTTTAAGTGGGGTAAGGATCAACATAAATCCTTTGACGAGATGAAAAAAAATATCATTCAAGCACCATTTCTCACTACCAAAATTGAAAAATGGATTTGAAGTGGATATAGATGCAAGTGGGCATGCCATGGGAGTATTTTTGGGGCAAAGAGGAAGTTTGGTACGCTATCATTCTAAAATATTTCATGGGGTAGTTCTCAACTACCCTACCTATGACAAGAAACTCATTTCCCTGGTTCAAGATGTCAAGAAGTGGAAGCACTATATGATGGGAAAGGAGACCATCATCCACACATATCACCAACCACTACAGTATTAGTTGGCCCAAAGTATGCTACAATAGACTAGGCATTACAAGTGGATGGGTTTTTTACAGTAATTTCATCTAATGATCAAGCATAATAAGGGAAACACAAACAAGTTGGCATACATGCTTTCATGACCACCCACATACAAGATTACAACTTTCAAAACTATTATGCACATGGATCCTTTTACCCATGATGCATTCAAACATGCATACATAGAATATGAGGACTTCAAGGAGGTGTTTCAGTAACTATAGGGCCAAATTTGTATAGAATAAGGTGACAATAAGTATGACTATCATTTCCAAAAGGGTTTACTTTACAGGCTCGACATGATTTGTGTCCCTAAAGGTGAATGACTGCATATTATTAGAGAGTCTCACACCTCCAAGGTTGTAGGACATTTTGGTGTTGGGAAGACAATTGCCAATTTACAAAGGTATGTGTACTAGTCCAAAATGCAAGAAGATGTATCACGATATATTAGAGGATGTATACTTTGTTGTACCAGTAATCAGAGTAATAGGAAGCAAGATCTATACCATCGCTTACATGTACCCACTCAAATTTGGGAAAGCATTTCCATGGATTTTTTGGGAGTTTTACAACCACATGAAAGGGACATGACTATTTATTTGTGGTAGTTGACAAGTTCAAAAAAATGTGCATTCTCATGCCTTTTAAAAATGCCATCAAAGGACAGGAAGCAACACATTTTTTCTTTTAACAAATCTGGGTGCACTTTGGGATACCATGGAGCATCATCTCAGATAGGGATACCATATTTCTTAGTGCATTTTGGACTACATTGTGGGAGAAGATGGACACTAAGTTGAATAGGTCTACAACATTCCATCCATAGATAGATGGGAAGACAAAATTATTCAACATGACTTTGGTGTAGCTTTTGAGGGGTTACAATTAGAAGAATCTGAAGAACTGGGATGAAAATATGATCTAGATACAACATCCTTAAAATAGAGCAGTACACACTTTTACTGGTAAGTCACCTTTTGAAACTTACTTTGGGTTTTTTTCCACCTTCACCCTTAGATGTTGTTTATGGAAAATAAGGAGGAGTGAGGGAGGACCTCATAGGAGATGCATTAAAAGAAGAAAAATTTGTTGAGAAGATCAAGAATATCCATTTGCAAGTACAAGAGACACTGAAGAAGTCACAAGAAAAGTACAAGGCTAGACATGACCAACACAGAATAGAGAGAACATTTAGAGTGGGAGATACAATATAGTTACAACTGAATAATGAAAGGATACATGGTCCTGGTAAGAAGATCAAGGATCTATGGTATGGTCCTTTTGAGGTATTAGAAAAGGTGGGAGATAATGCATAAAAACTCAGTATACCCCCATACATGCACATTTCCCTAGTAGTTAATGTGGATAATCTCAAACTCTACGAGCCCTCCATGTTGGATCAAAAGGAGGAGCAGGTCCTACCTTCCATAGAGGATTTAGCACTAGATTCTCAGGAAGCATTGGAAGAGGATGTAGTTTTAAAAAACAAATCTGGAACTATAAGACAAGGGTATCATGACCTTTGGAATATTGGGTTGAAAGGACAACAACCAGAAAAAGGAAAGTGGTACCCCAAGGAAAAGGTAGAGGAAAATTTTCCTCACCTCATTCAATAAATATTTTGGGGACCCAAATACTCCCTAAATGGGGAGGTATGATCTAGATTGGATCATTATATTAGTTTTCATCTATCTCGATGCTTTTTGAGTGGAAAATATTGGAGAAATCAACTTGTAGGGCCATTTTAATGGCAGGTCCCAGTTTGAAATATTAGGGTTCAAAACCTTTCAGGACCATTTTAAGGTATCAAATGGAATTTTTTGGAGTTGAACTTTCCCAACATAGCTTGGACCCCTTTCCATTATTATACACATTGATATGGTGAAAACATTACATCAATCAGAGCTCATATGAAAATGTTATGCCTCCCGCAAGTTGACCTACCGTGTCTGTTGGGCCTAGGTATGGATTAAGAAAGAAAGTGAAGAAAAAGGAAAATAAAAGATGAAGTACGAACTGCGGGGGAGGTACATTGACTGAGATTGGATCGAAGTGGTTAAAGAAGAAGAAAAGAAGGAGCGAAGCAAGGGAAAACAAGTCCTTGGACGAGAAGATAGAGGATGACAGATCATCAAGGAAGATGGATCATGGACAACTCAGTAAGAGAAAGAACATGTCAAGAAGTGATTTGGAGCACCTCATGGAAAAAAAGGAAAGATAGGATGGAGAATCATGGAAAACGTGGGTCAAAGAGAACCTAGGGTCTTAGACACCTAGGGTTTTTCTATCTAGGGTTTAGACACCTTGACATTTTTTATTGTAATGTATAAATAAAGGTCTAAAGGACCTTGGATGGGTTCATTTAGAGTTGGTTGTTTGTCATTGGTTGTTGTTGTTGATACTATACTATATTCTGTGAGAGACAAGTGTTGTGTGTGAGAGCATTCTATATTGTAATATCTTCAGTTGGGTGTCAAGATCAACCCTGTAGCTAGGTGTGCAGGGAGGGGAGAGTGAGAAAGAGAGAGAGATATGCAAGCTAAGAGCTCAGATAGAACTATATGTTTTCACATAATATATCAATAAAAGAAGTTTTGTGGACGTTTCCCTAGGGAGAGGGTAAACCACGTATATCTTATTGTTTTGTGTGATTGATGATGTGTTCTTGTGATTTCTATTATATTTTTATTGAAACATTGTGTTATATATGAGATATAACTTGTGCAGTAGGCTTAAGAGAGATAAGAATAACCAGATTGTTGTGTGTTAGTGTTTTGGATCCACTTTGCATTTCCTCTCATTGTATACACTTCTGTCCTATAGCCCCCTATTACTAGTTCAAGTGAGACTACATCTGCTTCAAAGGTGTTGCTGAAAGGGCCAGTAGTTAGGGCTTGCTGGTGCACTATTAGAAGTTGAACCCCGGGTCTGACCTTGTGGCAACAAATGGTTCCATTGTCAGGACTGGGATCTTCTTTATGGAATGTCAAGGTGGTTTCCATTGAAGAAAGAGATTCAAAAGTGGATAGAAGAAAAAGAAAAGACTTTGTTGAGGCTCAGATTAAGAACCCTAATCCTAGAACAGAGGATTGGTTGGGAAGGTATATCTTCACTGATATAAATGAGATTTTCTTTGGAGGAATTCATAAGGATCTATATGAGTGGTTAACTAGGTTAGTAGATATCCAATTTGAGATCAGATTTAGACCACCTATGGTTTGGACATCGGCGTTGAAGTTCAAGAGAGTTGATAATTCCATGTCAAGAGCAGTAGATCATTGGTTTGATAGCACCATTGGAGGGTACATTACTGAGTTTTCTATTGACGAAATAGAGTCATATAGCCAAGCAGAGAGATATTTCTTTAAGGGACCTAAAGGAAAACTTTTACACTTTTTGAAGTTAAAGATCAAGATGTTATTGCATGAGAAGAACATCTTTAAGATACAATAGTTGGTCAGATTGAAAGGCTAATGTTCAAGAACTCAGACAGTGATAGTGACGCTAAGGTTGGACATACACACAGTGGGATATCATTTAGAGAAGTTCCTCTGGTAAACTTGTTTGAGCAAAATCATGAACCACTAGCACTAGACGAAGGGTTCTACAATGGAGAAGAAAAAGAGTTACTAAACGAGGAACATTTAGAGTCCACTAGGGTAGAGGAAGAACAGACTGAAGAACCTCGTCGGGAAGAATCAATAACTTCAGGGACTGTGCCTACTATTGTAGTAAGTACTATCACTCCTCCTATTATTTTAGTAGTGTTAAGTAACCCGAGTAGTCAGAGTTACCAGAGAAATCAGAGCACTATTACCAGCAATTCAGTACATACTCAGTCAGGAAACCTACGAAGATCTATAGCAAATGAAATGAGGCTACCTATATTTAGAGGAGATGAATTTAAAGAATATACTCAGTTCTTTCTATGAATAGGAATAACATATCTTTCATTATTTCTATTAGATCTATTCATATCAAATCTTCTTTATTCTAGTTGTGCCTTACTAGGACAAAATTTATCAAACATACCTAGATCCATATTCTTGAAGAAAAAATTTCCACTAATCTTACTTTTAGTAGAGCACAAAGCTTCCAGATCTAAAACTTTTCAATATTCTTACCTTTATCAAAGCACAAAGCTTTCATATCTTACCTCTTTCCTTCAAATCTGACTCTTCTTCTTTAGCACAAAGCTTCACAATCCAAGTAGAGTACTACGCACTAGGGCGACAGATCTACGCATAGAGATTTCATGGTTTCAGGTTAGATCTTTGCACAAATATTCTTCTTCCTCGGTTCCCAACGATCATAGTTTCAGGTCAGATCTTCACAGAGATATTCTTCTTCCTCCATTCCGAGCAATCACAGTTTCATGTTCCAGCAACGAAACAATTTCTTAGCATAGGGGCAGACCCGGGGCTCAATGCTACAACACAACACCAACAAAACCATAACTACCGGCCCTTTCGGCAACACCTGCGAAGCAGATGAAGTCTCACCCGAGGTAGAGGCAGGGGTCATTGCAGGACTCTAGTGTCTGGAACCTTAGCTGGGACATACATTTGTGATTACAACACATTAACAAAGAACTTAGCAGTTATGATTCATCAATATTCAGTCTTAGTTTACAGCGCAGCTAAAACCTAATAATAGATTGGTGCAGTATTCACATAGATTCAATAGATCCAAGAACCAATCATACTAACATAGATCAGATATAGCATTCATTCACATTATTCAGCACTGAGCTACCATATCAAATTCATCTAACATACATCAGCGCACTAAGAATTGAATCACATAAACAAAAGAACAATCATAAAGCACAAAGCATTCACAACACAGGATGTATGTGGTTCACTCCCACCCTGGGGCTACGTCCACCAACTCTTTGTCTTATTTATTAGCTTCTTTCAATCTTCTTACATGCACAAAGCCTCCAACTCAAATCTGTGGAGGACAGGAGATCTGCGCACCTCACTAGATCCTCCTTCCTTGAGTTACAACACAAAGCCTTCCACAGTCTCTTACAATCAATTGCACTTAGCCTTTCAAGTTTCACTTAGCATGCACAAAGAACTTACAATCACCAACTGCACTTAGCACAACTTACAGCCCTTCAATCACATAGATTGAACTACTCCCTACATCGCCTAGCTTTCTATTTGTACATTACAAAATAGGCCTAATCATGGGTAAAACCCATGGGACGACATCCCCATACCCATTATATAATCCCAAAAACCAAAAATCCCTAAAAAGGGGTTGAGATCCTGCGATCTCCACTTCGTCTTCTGCTCTTCCTTCAACAACTTGTCGAAGTCCCAAAATGGTCAAAAATGACCAAGGATCCTCAAAACTTGGTCGAGGTCCAACAACCAATGAAGGTGGTAAATCATCAACTTTCTCCTTTGAAGGAGAATAATATTTGTCTCGAGTGGTGATTGCAATGTCGTTCTTGGTAGAATTACCAGTACACATAAGGACATGCGAAGTGGTGGAAGGAGAGGGTTGGTCATGAGTGACCAATTGGGCCTGTTGTTGAGAAGGGAAAGGTTGTGACAAAATGGAAGGTGTAGGAAGGCTTCCTGGTCCCTTGAAGGAACTTAGTGACCTCAGCACGTCTTGGACAATATTTCGTGTAGTGATCATCACCATAGATAAGGCAAGGATATCGAGGTTTATGCTTATGCTTATGATCAGCAGACTGTGTTTTGGATTTTTCATATTGCGGATTATTATTTATATCCTCCTTATTCTTACCCTTTCCTTTTTTATATTTATTTTTTCCGGCAGTGGCAGATTGAACAGAGTTAACCAAAAAAAAAATTCCGGTGGAAGGAGTAGGAGTCAGAGCACCTTGGTTCTTAGAAGCAGTAGATTTGGAATTGGTGTGAGTGGCCGACATGGATTAAGAATCGACATGGAAGGTACCAATCACACCATCAGCAGCATGAGAATTTGTTGGGGTTGTTGAGGTAGAGGTGGTAGAAGGGCGAGGAGCATTAGGGAGCAAGTCGTAAAGAGTTGTCGTTTGCAAATAAATGAGATCTAGGTACTGAGCACGACTAATCACTTTCTCTTCAAGGAAAACTCCACCCATGGCAATATCATGGGATATTTTATTGATGAATGATTTGGTGAACCATTCAGCCAATAACTAATCAGGAAGGTCGATTTTGAACAAGCATCTTCTGCATCTACACTCATGGATTTGATCGGAAATGTGAGTGGCAGAGGATTGCTTAAAGGAACTCAAAATCTTAGTTCCTATCTCGTAGCATATTGGAAGATGGTAATGTGTGAGAAAAGGCATGGCAAGGGTGTTGAAGTCGTTAAAGAAACCTCGTCGTAATTTTATGTACCACTTTACGGCCAAACCCAATAGAGTTTGTTGAAAGAGTCGTAACCGAATCGAGTCGTCCATCAAAGAGTTGGATGAACACCAAAGGTGGAAAGTCATAAAATTATTGTTTGGCTCTTCTCCCGGTCGACCGTCAAACTTAGGAATGTCGAACGGTAATTTGGCTAGTATAACAGGCCAATGGGGGGAGTCTAAGATAGGATCATTGAAGATTCTAGACAAGTCGGGTAAATCCAAAGTGGCTAAAAAAGGAAACTGTCTATTCACGTGAGGATACTGGTGACTTTGGGGAGGAAGTTTTGTTGGTATACCAGTAGGACCATAAGTATTTTGCATGTAAGTGGAGAGTCTTGACATATTCTATTTTGGAGTATTTGGAGGATATATCCCATTAGGTTGGGTTGATTAGAGATATTCCCTTGAAAAGGAACACTAGAGTGAACGTACGGACCCCAAGTAGGATTCAAAGAAATGGGATACAGCTGGCCAGAGTGAGGAGGTACAAAAGAGTTGACTTGAGGTTGTTTCCCCCCAGATGATTGTGAATTTATTTGGGAAAGAAGGTTCCAAATTTGGGCTAGTGATCCCGATGTGTTCTATCCATATAGTGGGTTATAAAGTCCAACATGAGGTTGTCCTCCAAGTGGAGGTTGCCCCCCAATGTGAGATTTCCCTCCAATGGGAATCCAGTAACCAGAATTGAATGAATGATGGGCTCTTCCAATTGGATTGGATCCACTTGGGCCAGATCCCCCAAGAAAAGGTGGATAAGACCCTCTGGAGAGGACCTGGGAAGGTGTAGGAACAAAAATAGCAACAAAATTGTACCCAGGTGGAACAAAAAGTCTAGAAACTCTGGATGGAACCTGGGTAGGGATGACGGTGGAAGGATTCAAAGTGTGATACCCAGGAGGAAGCAATAGGATAGGTCTAGATGAGAGTGGTGTGCCAATGGGAGCTTGGTTAACCACCACATTCCCATTAGGAATAGTCATAACATGTGGGACCATAGTAGAATGGGCCATCTAGAGAGAAAAAGTCGAGCTAGGACCAACTGACTGTGTGTCTGGAATGACAGTGATATTGCTAGTTGTACCCTCAAAGTGGTCTAAAGGTATCGTGTAGGTAACAGATGTTTTAGGCAGTTGTGATACAATAGGTGGATTAGGACCTGCCCCCAATTTGTCGTAAAGGTCTCACACTATGTGAGGTGGGTTTCTAAATATTTCAGTAAGCCAAAGGGGATTCTCAACTCCAAGGCCTGTATGGGGTCTAGTCGGTATTCCAGAAGTGTCAACAGCAAGTTATCCTGATGAATTCATCTAGAGAATATGTCTCTCGTATCCAGGAGGAATTCGGAAAGCCTCTAGAGAATCGGAAATAATTTGGAAATTTTCTAAAGAGTCAAAAATTTCCACTCATGAAGTTATGGTATCCTGGACCACTCTCCACTCAGGAGAGCCCTCTGGTGAATTAGGAGGAAAAGGGATATATACTTTTGGATGTTCTGGGGGTATCCCTTACATCCTACATGAATGGTGAGGAGGGTCAATGTTGGTCGAACCAAATATTTTACGGAAACAATCTATGGCCAACTACGGAAACAAGCAACACTCGCTAATAAAATCTATAAATCAAACCAAGCAAACAAACCTTCTTATATCGAAGTCACTAGTTGGTGATGAAATCCAATGTCATGAAGTCAAGACAAGAAGGGACTAGGATAGAGCGGGTGGAAAATTTACATTGATGACTTGCTTAATGGACTTACACCCTAGTGCAATCTCCCACACATAATCATGGGTATACCCTCCAAGGAGCCCGAGTGAGTCTGGCCAACATCGATTCCAAGTACCGTGAAGACTTGTCCCTCCACAGTCACCTCGTGTAAGACCCTAAAGAGATAGGCTACTAAGGATACCAAGAACAACAATGATTCCTGGGGAAACAGTCGATAATCTGATCCACACACAAGGGCAGGGTATCTAGCCCAAAATCAACTTGAAAGGCTTCCACTCATAATTGTGGTTATACCTTCAAGTGACCCCCGTAATATGCACAATCTCTACACCAGGACCAACAAAGCAGGGTGAGTAACTCTATCGGCCTTAATGCGACCTCAGGTTTGACCCTTGTGTGAGAAGGGATTCCAAGGACAAAATGTTGCAAGTGGATTTGAACACTCCCTATCACAAGATGCTACAGTGTGTTTTATGCTTTAGAGAGTGTGCCTCACAACCGATTCCAAAGCGCTAGCCTAGCTAAGGTTGTTGTAAAAGAGTTTCTAGAAAATAAAAGTTACTAAAAAAATTTAAAATTACGTAGTATTTTAGATTTTGTTGTTTACACAAGAGGGAGATGGAGATGAAACCGATGTTGTATGAGACCTTCACCCAACAATATGCAAAAAGAGATGAATGATGCAATGTTTTATTTCGATGAACTCTAATTAAAATATGGAGAAAGTATTTCTTGGGAACACGAAAGCTATGAAATGTAATTTCTTTTTCTTGAACGAACATGATTTCAAACAATAATAAGCAATTAAATTTCCCAATTTCCCAAAGTATACATGAGTTGGTTTGGTGTTCCCCGGTATGGTCGCCAATTTTGTTATTGGATAAATCATTGAATGTGGACATAAACTAATCTCCCTAGATCCACCTGGATCTAGAACAAAATAAGACAGGACATGGTGCTTTCCCTAAGCTTTAATGATTGAGTTTACTATCAAACAAGAGATGAGTGACATACCTTGAAATATCGCTTCCTTATGTCCTTGTTGTCCCTACTCCGCTCTGGTGCTCTTGTGATATTGGATCTGCAATGAAACACAAACCAACCAAAGTGAAAGAAACAATAGTATATTCAATGAAAACTTACACATGTGATCAAGGAGTCATGTAATAAAATGAGAATGATTTTATGGGAAAGAAACATGCCACTGTATTATATTAAGTAAAAGTGTAAGATACAACCAAACAGCCTTGATGTTGCAAGGTTCAATTTCGGTGGTCCTTTTCTCCAACACACACACTTTCTCCAAACTTGCATGAAGAATATCCACAATAACTTGATGGACCAATGAAGACCTCAAGCATCAATTGAAATAGAATCCCTCACAAAATTCTTAGCTTATTCTTTCATTAATTCATTACTTAATCTTGCTTAACCTTTTCCATGAGAAATCCATCATTATATAGGAGAAAGAGAGATGGTTAAAGAGATTAGTATGATACCACCAAATCAGAGAAGCAAGTAGGATCCCAACCATACGGATGTCGCCTCATATTCTAGAAGATCCCTTCTAGAACTTTTGTGAACTTTGACCTTTTCTCAGTCTTTCAATGCCACCACACCATGGCTATAGTGCATTCTGCAGAAACATTGCAATCCAGTTTCATGACAGCCTGCAGCGATCAAGAATTTCCACACTGTACCTTATGGTTGGCCTGTGGAGGCCTTCTAAAAACAAGTTTTGTAAAAGAGGGAGCTAGTCACTTTTCTCATGAAGAAAGGTTCTTTTGGAAGCCTGAACACATGTTGTAGAAACATCACTAGGGTGACTAAAATAATGTGTAACACCTAGTAAAGAAACTTTTCCTGAGAAAGAAGTTGTATAACCTGAGGATGAGATATGTGGACTCGGTGGTAGAGAATTTGAACACCTTAAATATTGTGGTAAGTCAATTAGTATATGTTGATATTAAAATTTCAAATGAAGATAAGTGTATCATTTTATTGTGCTCTTTATCAGACTCGTGGGATAGGCTAGTTGTGGCCATAGGTAGTAATACAATTTCCTTGAAGTTTTATGAAGTGGTCTCAACCTTGTTGTCAAACGAGATGAGATGGAAGAACATGTAAGGACAGAGCAAAGATGCATTATTTGAAAGAGGAAGCTCCCAGAAAAGAAATAGATCTAATTCCTCAAGTGGGAGATCTAATTCTAATGGTAGATCTAAATATCCCAGAAAGTTTGTAAAGGTATGTTGGAGATGTGGAAAAGAAGGGCACTATAAGAAGCAGTGTAGATCCAAAATTGAGAAAAAGAAGGTATCTGGAGAAGCTCCTTCTACAGAAGAAAAGACCTCCAAGGAAGAAGGAGGGGATGTTGTTGATGTTTAACAGGTAGCATATGCTTGTCATTGATGGCAAGTACAGTAATGAAGATGGCATGGGTACAGGAAGAATGTACAGAGGATTTTTGGCATGTTTTACAGGTAGCGTATGTTTTTCATTGATGGCAAGTACAGCAGTGATGATGGCTTGAGTACAGCAGCGATGATCAGCAGTGCAGTGATATTCAAGAAGATAAGTTCAGGTTGATCGAATGATCAAAGGCCCGTAAACCTTGAGAAGCATTTCTGATCGTTGGATCAATTCAAAATTCCCAAAAGAACGAGAGCCGTCAGATCTGAATGAAGACAAGAAGAGCGCACTGAAAAGGAGGATAGATCTCAGACGTTACATCCAAGTGTAGGACCCGACCACCATTGGATCGAGGAGAACCTGAACGATCCTTAAAGAACAAGGAGAAGCGGGCGTAATCGCGATATGCGAAATTGCAACTTAATCTGAGCTGTCAGATCTAGGTTGAATCTGGACCGTTGATCCTTGTCCATGTTGAATTTTCGAGGATCGAGAGTTGGAGATGTCAAAGAATTTTGACATCAAGAATCTCGATTTCATGATATGAGAAATCACAATGCAATCTGAGCCGTCAGATCAAGCTTTGATCTGGACCGTTGATTCCTGTCAATGGAGAGGCATCGGGGATCAAGAGTTGGACATGACAAAGATTATTGACATCAGGAACCCTAATTTTGTGATATGTGATATCGCGATTCAATCACAGCCATTGAATCGAGAATGAATCCGGACCGTTGATTTAACTCCTTATCAGAGTTTCGTAGATCAGGACTTGAAGGTGTCGAGAACTCACATAGCGAAGTGGAAAAATCGCGAGAAGATATGGGCCGTAGGATCTAAGGAAAGTATGAAGGACCAATAGCCATTAGATATGGTGAATCTGCAAGGCATATATGACAATCGTGGTCCGTTGGATCAAGAGGACACGTGGTGAAAGATTGTCATGTCACTGACTGGAAAGTCAAAGGAACGGGGTTTGATCTTAGACATCAGATTGAGGTTTGATCTTAGCCGTCAGATCAAGGTTTTATCTTGATCGTTGATCCAACTCCATATCGGAGTCTCGGCTATCGTGACTTGGAGTGATGAGACCCTTCATCATAGGAACTGCGAGATGCGAATTCACAAAGAGATCTGGACCGTCAATACACCAAGATTCTAGACTGTTGATCCAGCTCCATCTCAGAGTTTCGCCTATCACAACTTGGAGTGACAAGAACCTCCACCTAAGGAATAATGAGATGCGAGATCACAAAAAGATCAGGACCGTCAGATTACCAAGAATTTGGATCATTGATCTGAGCTCCATCTCGGAGCTTCACCTATCGCGACTTGGAGTGACGAAAACCTCCAACTAAGGAATAGCGAGATACGAATTCATGATGAGATCTAGACCGTCAATACATCAAAAGAATAGACTGTTGATCTGAGCTTCATCTCTGATTCTCGCCTATCGTGACATGGAGTGATGAGAGTCTCCATCTAAAGAACAGCGAGATGCAAATTCACAATGAGATCTAGACCATTGATTCATCGAGATCACAGACCGTCGATTAGGGTCGATGAAGATTAGAAGTTCGCAATGCCTTTTAGTGCAACCTATGGTCACTGCCTGTGGTCATGTAGAGGAGGGAGCTAGAGCAGCCAAACTCCTTTTCGAAGCTCATGACATGGAGACTCAAGATATCTCATTGCAGAATCTCCGAATTGTGAAAGTGCGAAACGGGTAAATAACGCAAGAACCCATCAAAATTAATTCAACGATGGAGGTGAAAATGAGCACGATCGGAGTGCTAATGTTGATCCTCACAGTGTAACTGCTAGTAACCATTGATGGTTTCTACCAAAGGACGCGAAGAGACTTCAGTGTGATTTCCAGAGGAGCAGAAGAGTCACATGGAATCTGCCAGTGGAATGAAGACGACTCGTGGAGGCGATTGACAGCTGGATGGGATTGAGGCTATAACTGAAACAGAGAAGGTGAGATCGACTTTCACAGAGAAGACGAAGACTCTCAACTGCCAGAGAGGCTGAGGAATCTCAGAATAACACCCAATTATGCTGAACGCATGGGAAAACCGCCAGAGTAGCTGAAGAGTTACCATGATGATCGGGCAGAGCACTCGAGAGGTGGAGGATATCGGTGCGGTGTGAGCATGCAGAAGAATGGTGAATATTGCATGCACAATATGCATAGAAGCTATATATACATGGCACAGAGAAGAGAAGGGTTGTTGCTGCCATTGTTGTTGTTGTTGTGATCGCTGTGTAGAAGGATTGAAGTGTGAGCAAGGAGGCAGAGCACAGGAGTAGAAATAAACAGCAGAGGAAGGTTGCATTGAAGGGACATGGTGCAGAGAGTATAAATGGAGAAGAATAGAAAGTGCAAGGTGTGTGCAGAAGACACTATGCAGACAGGGCAG
>JASDQU010281982.1:3216-14651 GCA_032191745.1 Picea mariana
GCTCTGGATAGTGTGGATCTATTATTGGGTGGTATGTTTCTCTTGGGATCACTTCATTCTTTCCACAACTGACAGGGGATTCAACTACACCTGTATTGTCTCTACTTGCTTATTTTCTTCCTAGAGTTGTGACTCTAGTGCCTGCAATTTTGGGTTCTCAATGAGTTGCTCATACATCTGGGCACTATGATTACTCAGTTTCTTGCATTCCATGGCAAGGACCTTTATCCTTTCAACTGCGCTCCGGGCGATTTCTTCTCTTTGATCCCTTACATCCTGCGGAGTCTCGGGCACTATGTGGAGCTCTAAGTCTGTTATGCATTGTTGTAGCTGCTAGATAGCTTCTGCGATCTTCTCTACTTGCTTCGTGACTTGGTCATCTGCCTTTATTTCTAAGACTGTCATAGAGTGAAGTGCTCTTTTGACCGCTTCTTGAGCAACTATTCTTTTTCTTGTTGCTTCTGTGCTTTTTCTTCGTTGAACCTCACTTGGAGAGAAATATTTTCATGTTCTGTAGCATTGCGTTTTTCTATGAGTACGCCTTGCACTTGCTTCAAGGCCTGGGTGGCTTGTTCTGTTTCTTCTTGTTCTCATCAAAGGTGAGCTTCGAATGTATCATCTATTTTTTGGAGTTGGGCTAGCTCATCTCCCAAATCTGGTTCTCCTGATGGTAGGGATGCAGTGGAGATTGTGTGGCTAGACTGAAGGGCCTATTGTACCCCTTAGAGTTTGACTTCAAATCTCTCATACATTTATTCATGCTTGGCTTCTTGTTTATCTACTATTTCCAGTGAAGCGTCGTTCAGGGTTGCTATAATGAAGTCAAATTCATTAGATGTGAGGACAGTCTGCATCTTAGTCATGGTGGCTTTTTATTTCTTCCGGGAAGAAGGTTTCGGGGAGGAAACCTTCCTCTTCTTCAAGGGGTCAACCTCGTCTCTGGACAATGTAACTTCGTTTGGCTTATGTTCAGCTTCTACTTCATCATCACCCCCTCAGTCAGGTGACATTGAAGCAATCTTTCTTGAGGTGCTGCTTAAATTTTGGACCTCCTCGGTCTTCTTGGGTGTATTATGTTCTTTATGACTGTCCTCTAGGCTGTCAAGATCAGATATCTTTGTAGGGTTGGTGGGGATAAGGAGTTCAATGGACCATTCCTTAGTGATCTCCTCAAGGTCTTCTTCTGTAAGTTTATAATATGACTCGAGATGCTCTTTATGTTCATTTGCTCATGTTGTAATGTAGATGAAGTGTCGATCTGTGTTGAACTTCATTAGGGATCAAAACCTTTGTAAGGTGTTCAAAGTCATGCGAGGCTTAGCTTCAATGCCTCTCTTTAGCTGGAGGTAATATGTATGAAACACAACATTTGATTGCCATTGTTTGTTCATATCACTTGAATACCAAATGGTAGCGAACTTCGTAGCAAGATATTTGAATGGATCTATGTTTGGGAAGTTCACGCCTTCCGGCATATCCTAGGAAACAAATGCAATGAGGATCAGGAGCCAGATGAAAAAAAATTCATAACCCTAATCATGTGTTTCTTGATAGTCTAGTTACAACTGGTTAACTAGGTATTTCACCCAATTCATCTGTAGGCCTTTCGCGCACTTCCCTGCAAGGTCAATGACAAAGTCGATGACCTGGGTAGGTCGTTTCTTCCTTACTAACTTTCCATATATAATTTTACATGCTAGTCACATTGTGCCACTCTGGATAGAAGCTACCTTGTAGCCTCTTGTTCCCTTCTCAACATCACCATATGTATCCTTGATCATTTGTGCTAGCACACGATCTGTGGCCTTTCTTGGGTAGAATTTCTACAGGTCGGGTCCTTGCATACTCAGTCCTATGATCCTGTGGATAAGCGTTGGGTCAACTGTAATACGACGATCTAGCCATAAGTAGCTACCATGGTAACATGACAGTAGCAGCTTGACACATGTGTTGACTTCTTGGTGTATTCTGAAGTGTGGGATCTTCATGACATTCAGCATAGTGGACTGCGCGAGGTTCATCGTCCACGATTTGGGAATTATCTTTGAATTCTTCCCCTTAGTTCTGGTTAGGTACTTGTATGGGGCAAGCATACCATAGATCTTGCGAGCTCCAAGGTTGAAGTCATTGAACTTCAATGCTGTGATCTTATCCTGCTCTGCTTGAACTACGTGTATCCCCTTTGGGAGGTACACAGTGACCATGGTGTACTCAAAATCTCTTGGCACACTATCATGATTCACCACACCAGCCAGAGGCGGGATGTAATTGGGCAATATGGTTGGAATCATCTTCGCATTTGTTAGGTCATATTTGTGCTTGGTTCTATTTTCTGTTGAGGGTCAGGATGATCCGACTCCATGAGCAGTTGACAGATAGGCTTGCAGTCCTCTCGTCGATGACACTTGTATCCTTGGAGACATCGACATTACTCGTTCATTCATGAGGTCGATGATAACTTCTTCAACAACTTTCTCTGCAGCACTGAACTTCTCTGACATACACGCTCGAGGTTGGAAATCTCAGATTGGAGTAACTTAGACACTGGAATGGTATAGAGGACAATAGTGCAATGATCACTGTGTAAAATCAACGAGTCTGCGGGCTTAGATTCATGGTTAGAAAAAGTGTTCTCGGTGCATGGCACGATGGGATAAATAGATAGCCTGGAAACAGATCTCTTGCAAAGGGTGACAAGCCTTCATTAACTATGTTATGTCCATTATGGTGTGGCCCCAATGGTTTGGTGGCAAGCTGTCTAACCATTAATCCATTTATTCTCATTCGGGGCATCAGTCAAATGGTTATACTGTCTCTAACAGCTATATTGCTTCACCCTGGAGAAGTGCCATGTGGCATTATTCTGTTATCCCGATAAAGCTCCAATTTTGCAAATTTTCCCTCTGCAAAGTTCCCTTTGGAACCTTCTATAACTTTTCGATCTTGTCTCTCTTCTTACTTAGTTTTTTGGCCTTCTTTCCCATGAGATTTGTCTCGGTATTCCTTTTTCCATTTTGATTCTTATCTACGTTTGGAACAATTACTTCGCATTGTTGAGATTATTTCCCAAGGGGCAATATTCTATCTATATCTGGAATAGGTACTTCAATCTTTTGTGGGTCTTCTAGTGTTCTTGCAACTTCAACATCTAGGTCTCTGGTGTTAAATAGCTTCGATATGTTCTTATGTTCTTCAATCAAGTGTGTGATCCTTCTAGTCATGAAATATTTTAACTCTTGTTTCTTGTGCTCTAAAACTTCTTCTTCTTCCTTCCTTCTAGCTCGATCTCTTTCAATCCAAGGTTTTCCTAGTAACAAGGTAAATGGGGCACTGTTCACAATAAATTTAACAATCTTGAAATCCTCCTTTGTCGAAGTCCCATTGGCATTCATAGGTATCTGGTTGATATTTCCACATAGGTTTATCAACTTTCCTTTGAATAGTCCTTTTCCTCCTAATGAAGGAATCATAGCAGGCCTTCCTATAGCTTCCCAAGTTAATTCTGTCATGATATTCACTTGTGTTCCCTCATCCAGAACACAATCAATGTCGAAGTCTCCTATTCTTACTTCAATACATTCTTTTTCTTTGAAGACCTCTAATAAACTGATATGTCGGTGATCATTCAAGGTTTCTTTCATCTGTAGCAATACTTTCTTTGATTCTTTCTGGGGTCCTTCCATAGTCATAGTTTCTGGATCTACCTTAGGGTTTTCTTGTCTCATGTTCATTCCTTCAAGCTTAGCAATAATTCTAGTGCAATACAAAACTTCATGGTCAATATATTTGCAACAAAGACAACTAGGTCTTCTCCCAAGGCATTCCTTAGCAAGATGTCCTAGTTTTCTGTAACTGTAACAAAGGGTTAATCCTCTCTTTCTTTTAAATGATTCCCAGCTCTTCATCTACTACGTGCTAGGATCATAATAGCTAACCTGCAAACATTTCTTTCTAGGATCTTGCATCCACTTGTTAGTCCAAAAATTCTTTCTATGCATAAGTATAACATATCTTTCACTATTCTTATCAAATATACGCAAGTCAAACCCTCTTTCATCTATTAGTGTCCTAGTTTTCAAGCTAGGACATAATCTATCAAACATACCTAGATCCATATTGTTGAAACAAAAATTTCCACTTATCTTACTTCTACAGATCACAAAGCTTTCATATATATAACTTTTCAATATTCTTACCTTTATTAGAGCACAAAGCGTTCAGATCTTACCTCTTTTCTTCAGATTAGACTTCATTTCTTTAGCACAGAGCTTCACAAACTAAGTAGAGTACTGTGCACTAGGGAAACAAATCTACACATAGATATTTCACAATTCCAGATCAAATCTTTGCACAAAGCTTCTTCTTCCTCGGTTCCCAACAATCACAGTTTCAATTTGAATATTTGCACAAAGCTTCTTCTTCCTCAGTTCCCAGCAATCATAGTTTCAAGTCCCGACAACAGAACCATTTGTTGGCACAGGGGCAGACCTAGGGTTCAACGCTACAACAGTGCACCAAAAAATCCCTAACTATTGGCCCTTTCAACAACACCTGCAAAGAAGATGAAGTCTCACCCGAGGTAGAGGCAGGGGTGGTTGCAGGACTCAGGTGTCTGTAACCTTAGCTGGGACACAAATCTTTGATTGCAATACTTAATAGAGCACTTAGCATCGACAGTTCATCAATATTTAACCATTGTCTACTTCGCAGATAAACAGAGCATTGCATCAATCATCCAGATATGATGTATCTAAGCACTTATCATAGAGAGGTAGATTATATCTAGAATATTAAGTGCTAAGCACATTCACATAGGTCAGATCCAACATCCATATACATCGTTAGCACAAAGCATAAACAGAACTATCTATCTATATCAAATCACTTAGGAAGTAAAGACATAAACACGTCAACACATCACACAAATCATAGCAACACATCATGTACGTGGTTCACCCCCACCCTGGGGCTACGTCAACCAACTCTTCTTCTTTATTATATTCGGTCAAGCTTCTTACAAGCACATAGCATCAAAATCCTAGTCCACGTAGGACAGGATATTTGCACGCACCTCACCAGATCCTCCTTCCCTGAGCTAGGTTACAGCACTAAGCCTTCTACAATCACTTTCACTCGACTCTGCAAGATTCACACAGTATACACAAAGAATCTACAATCCATACTTAGCACTTAGCCGAATATCACACAGATATGCCTATGTCTCTCCTTACATTGCCTAGACATCTATTTATACATTAGAAAATATGCCTAAACATGGGTAACCCCATGGGCTGACATCCCCATACTTGTTACATAATCCCAAATCCCAAAAATGGCCCAAAAAGGGGTCGAGATACCGTGATCTCTGCTTCATCTTGCGCTCCTCCTTCGACAAGCTGTCGAAGTCCCAAAATAGGTCAAAAATTGACCAAGGATCTCCCAAAACTTGGTCAAGGGCCAACAACGACCTGTTACCAACAACGTTCATAGAAATGAAAGGCATAGTGGGAGAGCTAGGAGAAATGAAAATATCACTCAGAGATGAGGCAAGACTGATCAAACAGTGATCATACAAACTAAACCCAATATATAAGAAAAAATTCAAAGTTGATATCGATAGGATGTTGGAGGCTGGAATCATAGAACCTATAGAAGAATCGAAATGGATAAGCTCAATGGTAGTTCAGGAGAAGAAACAAGGGGGGATAAGAATATGCATTGACTTAAGGAAGTTGAACGATGCATGCCTACATGACCCATTCCCTACCCCGTTCACAGATGAAGTCTTGGAGAATGTAGGAGGATAGGAAGAGTATTCATTCACCGACGGGTTCTTAAGATACCATCAAATCAATATAGCACCAGAAGACTGATACAAGACCACTTTTTCCATGGAACGGGGATCCTACCATATACATTCATGACATATGGATTGAATAATACACCATCAATATTTTCCATAGTAGTCATAGTTGCATTTATAGAATTTATCCAACGGTTTCTAAAGGTATATCTAGACGATTGGACAGTCTATAGTCTATTGAAAGACCACGTAGAGGTCTTGCAGCTGATGTTAGAAAGATGCAGGCAGTGCCATATTTCGTTAAATATCAGGAAGTGCATCTTCGGAACACCTTTTGGGATACTATTGGGCCATATAGTATGCAAGAAAGGTTTGCTAGTAGATCCTGCCAAGATTGAAGTAATCGATAACCTGTCACCACCAAAAACAATCCGTCAATTGAGAGCGACATTGGGACACATAGGATACTACAGGAAATTTATAAAAGGGTATGCACAGATGACTATGCCAATGGAGAAATTGCTAAGGAAAGACACAGAGTTCTAGTGGAATAAGGATTGTCAACATGGTTTGGATACTCTGAAAGAGAATATGGTAACCAAACCAATACTATTATTCCTGGATTGGGAAAATACATTCCACGTACATGTAGATGCATCGACCATAGCACTTGGAGCTATTCTAGCGCAACTAGGAGCAGGAGAATTGTACCATCCTAAAACATTTGCTAGAATAAAACTGTCATAATCGAAGAAGAACTACAACACTATAGAGAGAGAAGACTTATCTATGGTCTACACACTTCATAAATTCAGGCATTGTTTATTAGGGAAATATTTCAAGATGTTCACAGACCATGTAGCGCTCAAATTCCTCATCAACAAGCCAGTGTCAGGGGTAGGATTTGCAGATGGTTATTGTTGTTTAAATAATTTGACTTTGAAGTGATAGTCAAACCAGGAAAGTTGAACGGAGGACCTAATCACCTATCATGGATTACTAATGGAGAGGAACCCATGAATCTAGAGGACAACTTTCCCGACCCATAGTTATTTTCAGTCCAGATAGTCGATGAATACTTCGCAGACATTAGCCAGTACTTGAGTATAGGGACTGCGCCACAGGAATACAACACTGCGCAGAATAAAAATTTGGTAGTCAAGGCTACATATTACTAACTAATTGCAGACACCTATACAAAATGGGTGCAGATAGCATCTTGAGAAGAAGCATGCTAGAACACAAAAGACCAAGGATCTTAGCAGAAGTCCACGAGGGAATAGCAAGAGGAAAATTTGCAGGAAAATATACCACGTAGAAGGTATTGCACGAATGATTATGGTGGTCGACTATTCACAGAGACTCAAAGGACTACTGCCAAAAATGTGATGTATGTCAGAGGGTTGGTAAACCGAATAGAAGGGATGAGATGCCACTGCGACCATAGGTAACTTTGCAGGTATGGGAAATACATTTTTTGGGACCAATTAAACCACCATCAAAAATTTCAGGAGCAAGGTACATTATCATTGCGACTGAATACCTGAAAAGATGGGTGGAAGCAACACCAGTAAAATATTGTAGCGTGGAGATAACAACACACTTCCTGTTTGTGCAAGTGATCACTAGATTTGGTTTCCTGAGGATTTTGATGAGTGACCAACACAATAACTTTATTAACAGTAATATTAAGGATATGACTGAGGAATTTCAAGTTCATCATCAAAATATTACAACATATCATCCTCAATTAAATGGAACAGTGGAACCCCGGATGGGGTGACATGTCAAACACATAGGCCAAGTGGAAATGTGATGGACAGTGCCATAAATAATGGCCACCGCCTCTCATCCTCTCACCATTAAAGACGGGAGGACGCCTGCACAGCCATGTCTAGTTGATGAGCTCCCTCAAGCAAGTAAAGGGAACAACACTCCAGAGCATTAAACACTCAGTTTTAATGACTACCACGGTCACAATCAGCCTCACCCTTATCATTCGTTTGAATGGAAAAACGATGCATTTGCAAATCCAATTTGCGGGGTGCTGGAGCAGGTCCAATCTTTTTTTCGATGCCTCGGCCTTAGCTCATCTCCTCCACATGCCGAGAGCGCATGGGAAGCCTCGCAGAGGCATAGCGTGGTATGCCTATAACTCTCGCAGGAAGAGGCAGAAGGCATTTGAGCGAGCGTTGGCCCTTGCATCTGCACGGGCAACCATGGAAACCAGGGAGCATGGGAGACACAAAACGCCACCCATGGCATATGTGGAGGAGATGGCTCAGGACGAATCCATCCAGAACTGTCCGGAACACCTAATTTTCACCGTTCCGGACAATTGGAATCCCCCCACGGCTTTTGGAAATGAGATTAATCTTTCAGATCCTGGAACCTCTCACAGGTGTAAGGAAAAAGAACAGGCAGAGTACTTCACCACTTTCTATGTTCAGGAAGAAGTGTCGAGCAGATGAGAAGAAACGGCAATCCCAACACGTGGACCACCCCCAGAGATATCAGCTCAACAGTATAATCAGCCGGTAGGCTAACTTAGAAAATCCATAGCAAACACGGAGGGAACCCATGCTCAAGGGCCAAATCCCTTCTCGACTATTAAGGAGGATTAGGAGCAACAACCTCCCTACCACGATACGAGTTATCTCAAGCTCCTCTTTGAAACTTGCAGTATGGTGGATGACCAGATCTTCAGAGCCGTTCAAATCGACCACTACCTAGATATGATGTATGCAACACACTCCAGAGCATCCCCACAACTACAATGTCCTACTTGCACATAAGCCTACGTGATTCCAGCAGGATGGTGAAAGAAAGATGATGATGGCGACTCGCCTGGTCAAAAGGTTACATGAATGTTTCTAATTTGCATTTTCTCCTAGTAGTAGATATTAGATATGTCTATAATGAGGTTGTTAGACACTAGACTGAATTCATTTAGGCTGTCCATCCTGGTTTCCTTCAGGCAGGACGATAGCTTGGCAATTTTTTGCTTGTTTGAAGACAGATGGCAACTTCAGGCCAGCTATCTCAGTTTCCTCTTAGTAGGCAGGACAGTTGGTGGCATTATTAGACTTTGTAAATTTTCACTAGTAATATAAACAGGATCCTCCCCTTTTTTACTTAAAAAAAAAATGGAACAATGGAAGCCTTTAACAAAATCCTTGAAAATGCACTAATGAAGATCTACTACGTAAATAGGGATGATTGGGACTTGAGTATACCAGTGGTATTGTGGGAATACATGACCAAATGCAATAAATTGATAGGAAAAATGTCATTCAGATTGGTGTATGGACAAGAAGTTGTGGTGCCATTATAATTTTTAGTACCTAGTTTTCACGTAGCAGAAACTACAAACATAACAGAACAAGGTGCAATACAGGAAAGGATAAATCAGTTGATGATCATGGAGGAAGATAGGATTCTAGAAGGGTTCCACCAAGAAGTAAATAAATCAAGGGACAAATCTTGGCATGAAAGACATATCAAACAAAATAATTTTAAGGAATGACACTTAGTCTTGGTGTATGACAGAAAATCCCTTCAACACCTAGGAAAAATCAGAATGCATTAGTTAGGGCCATACGAATTAAATAATGTCACATATGGGCGAGTTCTACAATTGAAGGATTTAGGAGGAAAATAACTCAGAGGGATGATCAATGGGATCCGACTGAAGCTGTACAAGGACAGTTGACCTCCTAGCACATAAAAAAACAAACAAACAAAAAAACACAGAGGAGACATTGCGTCGAAAAGATGAACATTTAACAAATTCATAGGGCGCCAAGAAGAGGATGAGCATGTACACTCAGAAACGTTAGCCTGGCGGTGGAAAAGGTCAATGGTCACTACAAAGTGGGAAAGTGAAAATAGCGGGAAAGAAGGATACGAAAAATAACCGCCAACGGACGACAACCATCAAACTTAAATAACAAAAATGACTGACGAGACACTGCATTAATCGTGCCAACTGTCGAGGACAAGGGAATTCAATATCAAGTATGCGGGAAGCACCGGTTCAATTAAAATGAAAATTGGGTAATGTCTCTGACAAGCCTCACAAGATTCCTATATAATCTAGTACGCGAGATTGGGGAGGTTATTGAGAAATTAAGAAAAGCAAAGAGCAATCGAGCATACATAACCAAGAGTGAAGTTTGCAGAGGTTATAGAGGGCACTAAGTTCGACAGAAAACAAAATTAACGCCATGGCACTACCCAAATAGGAAGAATGGACCTAGACTGGCAGACGACCTCGAAGAAATGCCAGATCCTCACCGCAAGCACAAGGAAGCAAACACCAACCACTTCAACCTCCAGAAGTCGTCAATGTGGATGAAATATCGTCGCCCGATATGACACAAGGAAGCCCCACCCCTATTGTGGAGGAAACCCAGCAAACAACACCAGTGGAAATGGACATGGATGTACCAGAAGGGGGACAGGGACAATAGGCTGAGGATGCATGAAATCATTCACACTCAAGGAGAAGACCGTGTGTTAGAAAAACAAGACTGCAGAGCAATAAAATAAAACAAATATGGAAACAAAACACAGAAGATACACAATACAAGAGAGACATAGATTTACGTGGTTCACCCAGTGTGGGATACATCCACCAGAGAAATTGCCAAGTCTTTCATTTATTATTATCCAGCAAATGAAGTGATACAACCTACAGCAAAACCCATTGTAACTTCTTCTTCTTTCTCTCATAGTCTTCTCTCTCAGAATACAATACTCACCATAATACATAGCTACAATACATTTCCCTCATAACAGAGGGTTTCCTTCTAGAGCAGAAAACCCTAACATAATTTCTATCATTAGATTTGCAACCTTATAATGAACGATCCAGATTTACAATGAAATTACAATATATATTTACAAGGCAATTTTTCCTTCAGGGGCTTCACCCCCGAACCCCCCAGCTAGGGGGATAGGCCCCCCAGGCCCCGTAGAGAGGGTACCCCCCTTTGCACTCCCCCATGTGGAAGAGTGTACATAATTTTGGGGTGTAAAGTCTTCATGGGGTATAAACACGATTGAAAGCAAGGACCTCTGAATCAAGAACATAATCAGGCTCCACAACCAACAATCTCCCACTTGGAGACTGATCTCAACAACTCCACCACTGCTGTATATGCTAGAATTTGAACCTTATTGGACCTAGAAGATTTCTCATCTTCATCTTCATTCTTGAAGACCAACTGAAACTGAGCAGGAACTCAATTTCTCTCTGGTTACTCCCTTTGTTAACATGTCTGTAGGATTCTGGCTAGTGTGTATCTTTTCCAACTTCAAATTTCCATCTTCCAAGGCGGATCATATGAAGTGGTACCTCAACTGTATATGCTTAGTCTTCAAATGGAAGGTTGAGTTCTTTGCAAGATGAATTTCACTCTCACTATCACAGTACAACCTACTATTCTCTTTCTTCTTTCCCAATTCCTCCATAAACCTTTGTAACCAAATCATCTCTTTACTAGCCTTTGTAGAAGCAACATACTCTGCCTCTATTGTTGAAAGTGAAACAACCTTTTGCAGTTTCAAAAGCCAACTTATTTTTGTTCCACCTATAGTAAAAACATACTCTGTGGTGCTCATCCTGCTG
>JASDQU010281983.1:0-14660 GCA_032191745.1 Picea mariana
TGGTAGAGTGTTAAATATTTCATGTTTTAGGAGGTAGTGTGATATATCTAGGGAGGTTACAAGAATCTAGGGAGGTTACAACCAATCCCCATTTTTCCTCAACCAATACATTTGACCAAAAATTGATGTCCAAGCATGAATATACCTCAAAATCACTATAATTGACTCATTTACACTCTATTACATCATTACCGCATAACAAAGTAAAATTTTACTTCATAGATGTCAAATTTGGCAAAAAATTGCTGAAAAAACCAATTCCAGGACAAAGCGTAGTGAAACTGATAGAAAGCGTAGTGTCCTAGGAAAAATGGAGTTTTGGAGGCCTTCCCAAGGTCCAAATATAGATCTAAAAAGTGTTCTAGAAATATGGGGATGTCTATGAATTGATGAATTGATGAAACAATATTGACATGATCTAGCCCTTCAAACTCATCTTCTCCCAAAAGTACTTAAAATTCGTAGCATGCTGCTCCAAAATGTGGCAGAAAGGTCAATTGCAAGTGGTGTTTTTCTCTTCATGCATGCTAGATTTGACCAAAATTTGCCTCCGGATATTTCAAAGTGATGTACAAGTCATGAGGAGTGGGACAATAGAAATCATTTGTCATTTTGAATTCTCCATCAAAGATCTACTGCTTGTAATGACAACAATGTGCCTTACTAGATTTGTAATGGCTTTGTAATAGTTGGTGCTGAGAATATGTCTGAATATTTAGGAAACTATGTCACACTTCACTTTGAAGGACTGTGAAGAATGTCTTTGTTTTTCAAAAGAAAGTTGAGGAAGTCCTATAAGACTCAGAGACATTAGAAAATGTTGTAAATCTTGCAGAAAGGTATCTGTGATGAGTTTCCATTTGATTTAAATGCAAAGGATTATGTAATGGAAATGACAAAAATGATTTGCAATATAAGCTAGGTATAGGAATAAATAACCCTTAGTTGATGCAGGTATATTAAGCTTCAGGAGATGTTGAGAATGCATTAGTAAACATTGTGGAATGATACTTTTATTTTGAAGTAAGATGCAATGAAGAGGGCTATTTAAGAAAGCCATTGAATTTTTGTTGGGAATTTTGTTTATATGTTGTATAAGTTTGACTATAATAGTGACCAAACTAGGATCCATCCCTTTTCTTTGAATTTTACAAGGAGTTTCATAGCATCCCTGACATGCCAATTTTGGGCTTAACTAGCAATGGTTGCCTTTCAAAACACTATGCTTACAAAATAAATACTACCCAACTTAACCTGCAAAAACGTTTGTTCCCACTTGTTCTTTAGCTAAAATTGAGGGTCCATTTGAAATGGTCAAAGCTATCCAAATATCACAATTCCCATCTTTCTTATTTCTTGCACAAAAATCCCAAAGTAAGTGAAGGCCAACAAGCCTCTACCAAACCCATTGAATCACCCTTGAGTCAATTCTATTGCTTCAATGTTAACTGATATTTAATTTCCCTTCAAATGAAGAAGCCAATTCTTGAATAAAGGTAAGAGCATGAGCCAAAAATTTCTTCAATACATCTAACTACTTGGTCCACTTAATACAATTGAAACACCAACAATGAAATATTGATCTTTCTCTTAATCTGGTTCTACTAGTTGCATCTACATTATTTCTTCCCATTCTATATCTACAAATGCTTCCAACAACTACAAATCTAAGTTTCTTGGGTAGCCTGGTCTAAACTCTTAGAGAGAATTTCTATCTACTAAGGTTGCATCATGTAGCTCAGTGATTTTATCATCCACAACCTAAATCTCCTAAAACTTATCTCTGTTCTCCAAAGGATTACTGAGTGCTCGAGCCTCATTGTTTGACATTGCTTTGAAAATGCCAATATTTAAATGGTTATGTCGTTGCATGTGATCTTGAGGATTAGATATGTTTTGAGTATATTTTAGAAGGAAATTGTGGCACCTATAGAGTGTTACTTGTGTTTATTGTGGAATGTTGGTTAAGATTGGATTTTTGGTGTATTCCTTGATAATATTTGAATTTGTTCATGAGTTGACTTTAGCACTTATGTCTTTCCTAATATGATTTTAGGTAGCAAGAGTGATACATATTTGTACATATTGAGTATTGAAGAAAAAGGGAATATTGAATCGAATGTGTTGGATGGTTGTGGAAACCATATAAATGAATGTATGGAGGATGTAGTTGTCTTATGGATGAGATTTCCATATTTTCATGTGAGTTAGGGAATTAATTCTTTAGATATGTATATGTTGAAGAATTGGTGTTCATGAATATCACATACACGGTTATATTTTGTAATATGGTTTGGTTTTGTAATTGGAATTTAATGTGGGCATACCTAGGGCATTCTAAGAGAGCATTCTTTTTTATCATCCACCTTCTTAGTATCGCAAAGATGATAAATTATCTTATCCCACGACATTTTAGAAATTTTCCAATTCCCTATTTCACTATGGAAATCATGAAAGTTTGTCCTTATTAAACAAAATTTTAGGAAGTAATTTTTAAATGTATAATATATTTATTTAAGTGGTATATAACACTGACTTAAAAACCTTGGGGTTTTTGTTTCAATAGTTTGATGGGGACATCAAGATAGGATTATGATTTTAAATATCAGGAATTTGATCTTAAAATTCTATTATGAGTATCCATTAGTTGAGTGGTGATGGACCTTTTGTGCTAGTTGAATGATTTTTTCTTGTTCAAGCTTTGATTTTATGTTTCCTAGGATTGATGTGAGATATAAAGGGTGTTAAAAACCAGTATACCTTATGTATTTTTTGTGTTAAATAAAAACTTGAAAATGACTTGTTCATTAATTGTCCACAATGTTTGACACGAAGGGATAGTCTGTGATCACGAAGGGAATATTATTGTCCATTATGCTTGGGGGTTAGGGAACAATTCAAACAATACCTCTGTGGCATATTCTTTGTGGAAAGGTAATACCACATAGGGAGTAATACCACAAAACTAGATCAAATTAAACCTATAACCATGATTTATACCCAATGTGAGGGCGAATTCGCTACCAGAAATTTCTGTATTTCTGGAAGTAGGGAAAATGGAAGGTTGGAGCTCCAAAATGCAGGAGTGAAATACATTTTGTTTCTTCTCTCCCTCATAAAAACCTGGGCTAACCCTCTATACTATTTTTTTTTAAATAAATTAGGGACGAAAATAAAAGTTTAAAAAAATCACTCCAATATAAAAAAAATCGCCCAATAAAAATTTGGAACCCCCTTAATTTCACCCCTGAGAGAACTTTCACCACTAAAATCACCCATGAAGGAAAACCAACAATTTTGGATTGAAAAATAGAAAAAATATTATTTTCTTAATGAAATTTTCAATATGAGATGCATATATTGCACAATCCAAGTGTAGTAGGATTTTTTCAAGTTGTTTAATCTCATTATTGGATTAACATCGAATATCAAGAAAAAATGAATCACTAATGCAAATTGGAGAAGGAGAAAAACATTGACCAGGAGGGAAATGCAAATTCTTAGATACAATTTGTGAGTGAAAAAGAGGTGGGACTTGCGCCCATTCAAGGTTTTATGCTCACGCCCAAATAAACTAATGTCAAGGAGACTCGCGCCCAAGGAGATAAATTGTGGAGAGAACATGGAGAGAGTTCACTCGCTGCAAGGTTAGAGAGAGCTCGCGGAGGGCATCGGCCAGGAGAGAGAGCTCACGAAGAGAATGGTAAGTTGTTGAAAATACTTCTCTGTATTTTTCTTGGAATGGTTACTTGAAAAACCCTCCCACACTTTGGTTCTGAACCCTTGACTTGATTCTGGAATAAACCAAAACCTTACCATAACGCGACTCAGACCCTTGGCTCAATTTCTTCAAAATTGACTTAGTAAATTTCTTCCACAACTAGGGCCGAAACCTCGATTTTCTCTACATAGAAAATCCTTCCACAACTCGGACTAGAAACCTCAGCCCTGGTTTTCTTCGAACCTGAACTTAATAACTCTTTCCACAGCTCACCTCAGAACCTTGGGTTTGATCACTTCAAATCTCTTCCATAACTTGGGCTCGAGACATCGACTTTCTTGCTTCAGATCTCTTCCAGAACTAGGCCCAGAATCTTGGCTTCCTCTGAGCTTGGTTTAATGGAAATCCCACCATAGTTGATGGTAATGGTTATGAGGTTCAAAGGAATGGTTTGGTCACTTCTCATGCTACCAAATGTGTGGAAGCCCTGACAACTAAAAAATGGGTTTTCATGGATAACCAAATGTGTGGAAGCCCTGGCAGCTACAAAATGGATGGATAACCAGTGAAAAGTCAAGGAGGGAAGTAGAAAGTAGAGGTAGACAAATTTAAGTATTCTCATGTTTTCTTATGGTTAATGTAATTTTTATTCAATGTTGTTAGTATTCTTATACAACTAGGTCATGTGTGCATTCCACTCATCCTATAAATGATCAAGTTGTGAGAAAGGGCATTAGCTCCCTCTCATCATCACCTCAATTCCTATATTGTTAGAAAGTCCATGTGTTTCTTCTACTCATGTTATTATTCTAAATACAACACCTGTTTGGTAATAATTCCTCTCACCAAATACCTTCTAGAATGGTGTAACACTATTAGGGTTCCATTAAAGCATGAAGAGTAATTATGACAATAGTCCAACCTACTTGTTCGAACAATAATTGCATTGGGTTTCCATTTTGGGAATGCAATGTAATTACAATAAGATTCAAAACCACATGTGACCCAAAGTAATCATGTTAAGCTTCTAGTTGGAATGTGTAGCATAATTATGTCGGGCTACAAACCATGCAAAAGATAAAAAAAACACATAATTATTCCACAAGTTTTTCATAGATTATAAGACAAGAACATAGCCAACATATTCCTTGAAAGACTGTTTTCCATGCCCACTCTGAGCATATCCGGAAATCAGTGCAAGCCATGAAATAATGTCCTGTTTAGGCATTTTCTCAAAGACTTTATGAGCATCTTCTATTCTTCGACATTTAGCATAAAGAGTAACTAGAGTATTCCCAATTGAGAGGTCTGATTCAAACTTTTTTTTCAAAATACAAGCATGGATTCCCTTTCCATGTTCCATATCTCCAAGGGATGCACATGAACTTAGCACACTAGCAAACGTGAATTGATCAGGATTTATGTGAGCCCTTTTCATCTTACAAAAGAGTTCAAGGGCTTCATCATAATGCTCATTTTTTTCATATCCTACAATCATGGTTGTCCATAAAACAACATCTTTCTCGAGAATGTTATGAAACACTTTAAATGCATCCTCTATCATCCCACATTGATCATACATGGTGACTAGGGCACTAGCCAGACATATATATGACTCAATTATAACTTTAATAATGTGGGTATGAAGTTGCATACCTAATTTGACATCAACAAGGTCACAACATGCCTTAAGCACAGTCACAGTAATTGGTTGGTTTGCAATCATTCCTGCTCGCTGCATTTCACAAAAGTGTGAAAGAGCCTTCTCACCACAATTGTTGTGGGTATATCCTTAAATAACTACAAACCATGAGCCCATGTCTTGTTTGGTCATTAGAAAGAAGAGTTTTCTCACATCATTTGTTCTACCACATCTGCTATACATGTTAAGGAGGCAATTTCCCATTGAAACATCCAACCCATATCTAGTTTTAATAATATGGGTATGGATCTCCTTACCATATCCTAAAGTTTCCAAACTGGCACATGCCTGGAGAATACTTGCAAAGATGAATTGATCTGATTTCATACCTGTTCATTGCATTGCAGAGAAGAGGTCCAGTGCCTCCGCTCCAAAATTAGCCTGAGCATATCCTATAAGCATTGCACTCCATAAGATCAAGTCATGTTTGGTTTCTCTTTTCAACACTTTGTGTGCATACTCTATGCTACTGCACTTAGCATACATGGTAATAGGGGCACTAGTGTAGATATATTTGACTCAAATCCAGTTTTGATCACATGGACGTAAATCTCTTTTCCCTATTCCAGAACACCAAGGTTTGCACAAGCCCGAAGAACACCGATAAACGCAAATATGTCTAATCTCAATCTTAGATGACACATTTCATAAAAGAGTTCAAGGGCTTGCACATCAAGTTCATTCTACACACATGCTTTAATCATTGAATTCCACAATGTCAAGCTTACTGTGGCCATTTCATCAAACACTTTGCATGCATAATCTACAATCCCATATTTTGCATACATTGTAACAAGAGCACACCCCACAGAAACATCTGACTAAAATTTAATTTTAGCAATGTGAGCATGCAAATCCCCCCTTGATCGACAACTCCAAGACTCGCACAAGCTCCTAGAATGATAGCAAGCGTAAATTTCCCAGGCTTGACCCCTGTTCGATGCATTAGGCCAAAAAGATCCATTGTCTCTTCATAATATCCATTCTTACTATACACTGCAATCATTATATTCCATGACACTAAATTCCATTCAAGCATTCTCTCAAACACTTGGCGTGCATTCAAGCATTCTCTCAAACACTTGGCGTGCATTTTGCATACATGTTGATAAGGTGATTGCTCAGAATGATACCTAGTTCGAACCCATTATCAATCATGTGTTGATGGACTCTTCTACCATCTTCCATAGACCTACTGTCAATGCATTTTAATACGAAATGAGTATAGCTATTAGTGTCCACTTGCATTTTGAATGGGTTCATCAATTGGTTATCCATTGCCAATGCATTCAAGTCTTGATTGTTCCTGTACCGACTCTAATTACCCTTCTCTTGGGGTATTTGATACACATCAATGGTTATGAATGGCCTAGGAGTGGAACCCATCATTTGCATACAAAGCGACTGCATCTTATATGAGAAAAAGGGATTGTTCCACTTCAAAAATTAATGGTTGGTGAAGAAAAATTGTGTGTTTATCTCACAATTTTAAGCAAATAGAGTTGTAATCGATATACACAATTTAGAAAATCGACCCATTTGAATAAATTTATACCATAATTTGCGAAATGGGTGGAATTAACCAATGTCCCCTCGAGGAATCTCAATCAGAGCATTGGCAGAAAGCCATGAACATAATTTGGATCATCCACATTGAATCCGCATAATATATGGATGGAGATCAAGAATATGATTGATATATGGATGGAGAGCAACAATAAGATATGTTTTTTGGCCTCTAATTGATGATGAAAACAAATTGAAGATGGAGAAACCCTTATAATCATCTTTGTTGTTTTTTTGTAATGAGACAACCAATAGACATGTTGCTAGAAACCAATTTAGGTTTGCACCATACTTTGCCAAAGGAAATTTCAAACATTTCCAAAAGTCTACTACATGAAAATTTATCCACAAATTTGTTGTCTAACTTAGCCCGAAATAGAAATAAGACTCTCAAATTTGTTGTCTAATTTATCAAGATAGGTGTCTCAATGATGGTGTTGATGAGACCAAAAGAAATTTGCAAGTTTCTCACTATGAGGATGGAAGGATGGCTATTGTGTAATATCATGTAGAACAAGGTTCCTGTTAGTCCCATTTTGTTATCTCACTCATAAAAATCTCGATGTACAATTTTACTTCATTCACCGTAATTTGATTACTTAGTTGTGATTGACTTGTTGTGCTCTCATGTCTGCATGGAACATTGCCCTTTTCTAGGGTAGCTAATGTGTCACATGCACTAAGAATACTGGAAAAAGCAACCTGATTTGGCTTAACTTGTGTTACCAATTGAGAGGTCTGATTCAAACTTCCTTTTCAAAATACAAGCATGGATTCCCTTTCCATGCTCCAGAGCTCCAAGGGATGCACATGCACTTAGCACACTAGAAAACATGAATTGATCAGGCTTTATGTGAGCCCTTGTCATCTTACAAAAGAGTTCAAGGGCTTCATCATAATGCTCATTGTTTGCATAATGCAAGTTTTCAGCATTGTGATCTTAGGATTGGCGAGGCTTGGTCTTGAAGGCAATGAATTGGTCAAATAATTTGGGCTCAAAAGGTGATGGAAGGATCGACAAGGTGATAACAAAAAGCATAGAAGATAAAATATGGAAAAGATGTATATAAAGTGCGATAAGATCTAATGGGAAGGCATGAAAACTAGAAATTTTTGGAACACAAGGAAAGACCAACTGGAATAAGAAGAAGGAAATGGATGGTGGATATCAACCAACATATCTTCTTTTTCCTTAATCTTTCTAGGTTTTGTAACAAATGCACCATTAGACCCAAACCAAAAAGCTTCTTGTCAGAACTCTCTATCTTCTTACCTAGTGAGGTTGAATGGTAAATATTAGATCTTGAGGATGACCTTAACAAAATCACTTTCCCAAGAGAGGAGAACGAAGGATTAGGATTAGGATTCAAAATCCCCCCGGGTGAGGCATGCTAGTCTATGACAATGGGTTTACTAAGGATGCCATCCTAAAATGTGGGAAAGCATCCCATGGGTTTCCCCAAGAGGTTTTCCTTGGAACAATATATATATATATCCTCACAATGTGTTTTTGATGTATTTAGCATCGGACATGTACTTCCACATTGGCTCAATGTCTAGCATGTGGAAGTCATTCGTAAAGTGAATGACCTTATATATACATATCCTCACAATGTGTTTTTGATGTATTTAGCATCAGACATGTACTTCCACATTGGCTCAATGTCTAGCATGTGGAAGCCATTCGTAAAGTGAATGACCTTTTTAATTAATGTGAGTTTAATTAAGTTAAATGCCTAAATTCTTAGCATTATTAACTTAAGTGAGTTGATTAAATCCTATTTCTTAGATCTAAAGTGAAAAGGAGAAAGAATCTCATCCCTTGATCACTTTAGGAGATCTAGGGTTTTTGATTTAGCATTAACTCAACATAATAAAAGGCAACCTAAGTGAGAGGATGAGAGTCAAGACACACAAAGAGTACATTGGAGCAAAGGAGGACTCTTTTCTCATATGCTTGTGTCATACATAGAGTGAGGAGATCTCATTGATTGGGTGAAGAGGACAATTCATCCAAGTGTGAGTGGGCAAGGTCAAAGGAAGGATAAAGGGGCAGCAAGGGAGATAGAAGCCAGGTAGGCTAGGCTATTTGCTGATTGTATTTTCCTCATATGGGCCATTATGCGAAGACAGGAGCCCAAGATTTTATTTAATAAAATCGACTCGGATTTTATTTTTCCTTCGAGGTTTTTCCAGGGGTGTTTACCCAAATATCTTGTGCAATGTGATTGGTTTCAGTTTTATACGTCCACTGATTTAATTCATAAGTAACCTAGCTATGAATTTATTTAACAAAGGGATTTTATTTTATCTAAGTGTCAGGTGCTAAGTTTAAGAAAATTAACACGATGGAGGGGGGGTTCAGCTAGAACAATAGACAAGGGAGATATAATTTAATATGGGAGAGGTTATATAGGCTCTTAGTTAATGAACCTCTTCTTCTTCTGGTCTACAAATTGAAGTCCTTTACTATCAAGGGAGAAGGATTGCACCACTAGCTAGTGATAGTGGTCGCTTTGTTTGCAACCCGTTTTTTTGTGTAAACTAACCATTGTACATTTGTTGTTCATATCAATAGTTAAAAAAGGAATTTTATTTATAAAAATCCAGAGGTAAAACAATGGCACCAAATAACACAAGGAATCTCATTTAAAAATGTATGACAAGGTAGTTCGTTTAGTCCAAATGTTGTCATTAAGATTCTTGCATATGTTTTTGAAAGTTAATTTTCTTTAACTTTAGTTGAGTTTTATAATTTATTGGAGACTCTTCTGACATCTATCCTTAGATTTCAGGTGCAAGAATAGACTTAACTACGTTGGAAGAAAATCCACTCAATCTGTAAGATAACTTGTTTCTCCATAGTTGGTCACATGATTTTTCCATTACAAAATGTATTTACCCTCAATGCCTTTATATGAGTTGAATTCCCCAACCTATCCTCAATGCCTTTATATGATTTGAATTTCCAAGCCTACCAATTGATTTATAAAGTCTTTGGAATTCCTATTCCAAATTGGTTATCAAGATCTGTTAACAGACTAACAAAAAGATCCTTTGTGCAAGTCAAGCCTTGATAGTGACTTGAAGATGAAACTGAAAGCCAAGTTAGGGAGAGTCTGAAAACAAAAACTAACCTATCACAACATTTGTATACATGCATTAGACACCAGGACAGTAAGCATGAGATCAAAAATTTCTTGTTTAATGCCAAAACTTGAGGCCTTTGATCTAGATACCAGGTCACCGAGTACAAGATCAAAATGATATTGTTTAATGCAAAAACATAAGAAGAAACACAGCTGTAGCTATTGATACTTTTCCCTAAGACTAAGAAGGTCCTAGATTGAGTATTGTAGCAAGAAAATGTACTACAGTAAGGATTTTGCCTTCAGCTTCTCAATGACTAGCCAAGGCTATAACAATTGGAATTCCAAATACTCTCAAAGTCAAGGAATTTGTCCAACCAACTTGCTTGCTCCAAACAATTTTCATCAGACACATCACCTAAACAAAAGAACCCATAGTCTGATGGCTGAGACCTCATCCTCCACTCTTACCGAAAGGGGAAATCTATTTTTCTTTGAAGGAGAGAAAGTTATGGAAATTACATTAAATTCCAAACTGTCAAAGGATTTTTACCCTAAACAACAAAAATAAAAACCCAATATAACCAATGTTACCAGAATCAACAATTCGAGAAAACAATTCTTTGTTTTTTTTCATATTTTTGTGAACTTTTGCCTATATTTTGCATTTCTTCCAACTTTTATTTTTTGAACCCTTGTCAATTTATTGCCATACGCCACTTTTGCAGCATTGATAATAACCCACTCAATGTCTTTGTCCACCATAATGGGGAGAAAGGCATAAAGTATAAGCAAGTCATTCTTGTATAATGATTACCACAACCCTGTAGAATAATAGTCAAACACTTCAGCAGAAAATAACTCTTTGCATATCCTATGCTTCTAAGAAGTTGAAGTCACTTTTAATATGAGTGCAATTCTCCAAGTAACGTGAGTTAGAATCCTACTTTCACTGTGAGAGAAAGGAAGACAGAGGTGTTGTAGCAATACGCGTAGGCTCTAGCACTGCATTTCAAAAAGAATCTTTTCACATCTATAAGACATGTCCTAAACTAGTGTAAGTTTTGGTCAATATCTATAGAAGGATATCTTGTAAGTTGTAGCATTAAATGAGCACCAAAATTGGTCAAGGATTATTGGAGTCTATGAAGCAAGGTTGAATAAGTTTTAGCCAAATGTCAGTCCATTCACTATAAATTTTTCCTAAATGCCACTAAACTCCAATGGAAAGGGCCTTTACTACCAGTCAGGCAATGTCGCGGCCTAGGCCACTTTATCCTTATAGTTCCAAGTCTAGTTTTATGTTTGCAGGTGACATTTGTTATGACAGCCATAGCAACAATGCAAGCTAGAATTATGTCAAAAATGTTCGATTTTTTCCTTTTCATGAGATGCTTCCTATTATCACTATGTGGCAAGTGTTCTCTTCCACAATTTGGGAATATTAGAATGCAATGTAGTCAACTTGCAACACTCTAGAAAGATCCCTCTAGCTAAGAAGTCAGAGGTGGGGGGTATTTATTCCACCAAAGTCACCTAACTTTTGGTCAATTTCAATAGCAGGGGAGCTTGTAAGTTGTAACGTTGAGTAAGCACCAAAATGGTTCACTGTGAGAGCAAGGAAGAAAGAGGTGTTGTAGCAATACTCCTAGCATTGCATTTCAAAAAGAATGTTTTCACATCAATAATATGTGTCCGAAATTAGTGTAAGTTTTGGTCAATTTCCATAGCAGGGGAGCTTGTAAGTTGTAACATTAAATAAGCACCAAAATAGTTCAAGGATCCTTAGAGTCTGTGAAGCAAGTTTGAATAGTTTTTACGCACATGTTAGTCCAGTCACTCTAAATTTTTCCTAGATTCCATTAATCTCCAATGTAAAGGGCCTTTACTAGCAGTCACAAGCAATGTTGCAAACATCATGTCAGCGAATATATCATGAAGGATCTGGAAAGAAACTTATCAACAACATCAAGGATAATATTGAAAAATATCAACAAACTTAAAAAAATATAAAAATATTCATTTTTTTTCAATTTTTTACCCTTTTATGGGTAAATATAACAGTGGATAACCCCTTCTTTTCTCAATCCCCTACTTTCCCTCTTCAAACTGAGAAAAAAAATCCCAAACTCTGCTAACTCAACCAATATTTCCAATTCTTTCGATATTTTCTCATTATATCATGATGTTGGCAATATATCACCAATATTTGCAACACTCGTCACAAGGAAATGTCACAGCCTCGGTCACTATATATTTATAATTCCAATTCTCATTTTATAATTATAGGTGAGGTTGGTTGTGACATCCATAGCACCAATGCAAGCTAGAATGTATATCCAAAATGTTTTCTTTTTTTCTTTTCACAAGATGCTTACTATTATCACTATGCAATGAGTGTTCCCTTCCACAATGTGGGAATATTAGAATGCAATGTAGTCATCTTACAACACTCTAGAAAGACCCCTCTCCCTAAGAAGTCACAGGTGGGGGTTACCTCTCCTTCCAAAGTCACCCAGGATTTGCACCTGACCCCAACCATTTGCACGAGCAGGGGATATCTGTTCAACCAAAGCCACCTAATATTTGCACTTAGATCCAATCAATTTCACTAACAAGATGGCCTCTAAAGGGAAAAATGTGTCTCTAAGGAGACTTGAACGTAAGTAGGGGGTATGAAACACCCCTACTTTACCATCCAACAAAGCCATCATTGCGGTTTCCTCAAATGTTTACCATGAGGTTAATTTCAAAACCCAATCACGTAATTAGTCCAAGTGTTTATCACAACATTTATAATATCTTAACCACATTTTTTTATCGGTGTTTTGTGGGTAGAACCACCCTTAGTTTTTTCCTCCAACCTAAGTACAAGAGAACTGGGACATTTACAAAGAGTATTAGAACTTAAGTATTTTCCTACCTTCAATTTTTTACTGCTTCCTCTTTGAATTAGATGTCTCTGGCAGAAAAACTGAGTCTCACAGTACACATATCAAGAAGCTTAAAAGACAACTCTTGATCAAGATCAAGATGCTACTTTCTCACAATCCTATCTTGATTATGTGATCCTTTTGACAGCTTCCAAATAATTTTGGCCTTGAGTGTGTGTGTCCTTCGAAGCCCCAAGCATTATTTTTTCTTATTTGATAATCCTTTCATGTATGGAGACTATGAGTGTTGGAAGCTCTTGACGAAGTCACATGAACAATTTGTTTCTTTGTTGTGTGATTGTTGGTTTTCCTATGGCACATTTTTATAGCATTTAATTTTCCAAAGTAATATTTATCCTTTGAACCCCATCATCTCCCTCCCCAATGAACCCCCACCCCAAAAATCAAGAGGTATCAACCCCAGTTTCATGCAATTAAGATCTATTTCAACAGATTGAAATAGGTTGGGACTTTGAAATTTTAAGTATTTATACTAAATCTTATTATGCTACCAAGATGATCAAACGTTATTAAAGATGGACTTTTCAAATCCAAATTAAATAGAAACCCATTGTGTCCATTCCACTAAATAGTAAAGACCCAACTTGAAAGTGGGAGATGGTACCAAATGGAAAATAACAGTCTTTGCCAAGCCTCATTGAAGAGCACAAATGCTATATCAACTTTTAATTTAGGACTAGGAAAAGTCTCCAATGATGAGGGAAATTGTCGACTATGATTCTTGGAATGAAGTTGATCTTCTTATGATAATTCCAATTATAAAAGGGGACCCATTATTGATCATTAATATAGGAAAATGAGCAAGATAGATGCACAATTAAAAAGTAAACAACTTTGTTGAGGAAATACGAATCCTTAAAATTAAATTTTATAAAACTAGTTTCAACCATAACCCAAGGTAAAAGAATAAATGGACCAACTATATGACTGAATTGGGAATCCTTTTACATCCAAAAAAAAGATACCAAATGAACATATATATGGAACCAAATAAGAAGAAATGGTCAAGGAGATTGGAGGTACCTGGCAATGGCCTTGAGGAAATGGATTATTTATGCCATGATTAATCAAACTTCTGTCATGATTATATAAGTAATTAAAAACTTGCAAAGGAGTGATAATGTGGCAAAGGGAAAGGTTGTTTAGTTTGTGAAAATCAGATCCTTTTCATTCTTTTAACTTTCAACTCAAGCCTGTTACAAAGGAGTTGGGAAGCAAATCTCAGACTAGGGAAAATTGGAAAGATGAATTGAAGGACTGGATGCACTAATGAGAAGTTATAGCAGTTGGAGGAAAATGGCCAAGGACAATAGTGTTCCACTTACAACCCACTAAAATTTACAAGGCCAAATTTTGTTTTATGTATATGCCATTTCTTTTCTTTATGTAGACAGTAGTACTCAGACAAAAAATGAAAATGAAAACCCCAAATTCCCATTGAACAAGGAGAAATGTCTTTGTTTTGGAAAGGAAGATACACAAGGAAGTGTATGTTGGCAAATTCAGTGGACAGAATGCAGTGAATGCTTGTCATTGATGACAACAGTGAGGATAGCAGAATAAGAAATTTGAATGTAAAGATCAGGAGGAACAGAATGGAAGAAGATGCCCACAAACGCTCGAGATAC
>JASDQU010281984.1:2180-14699 GCA_032191745.1 Picea mariana
ACATGCACTTGAGCAATCCATGTAGCACCACCTCTAACTGACAGTGAAAATCCTCAAACACCCTGCTGGCCCCTCCCTACTACGCATGCGACGACCCTGCACCTGGGTCGTCAAATCTGCCTCTCCTACTAGCTCTCGCATCATCAGTTGGCCTCGCACCAACCTCGTCCCTCTGACGTCTCTCTCCCACCCGCAACTCTCCTCACGACAGTCTCATGGGCCCTTGACAAGCCGACGTTCTAACCAACTACACCTCTCGACCTCACAGCCCCACATCTGCACACACAACAAACAAACGATAGCATCAACATCCATCCATACATAAAACATATGCTATACTATCAAAATCACAAAATATAATGTACACGAACATACCTCTATGGTCCCAATCCTCTCCAGGAGGTAAAACCATATTCGGGTCCTACCAGAAGTCCATCCCACCATATGGGAACTGTAGTATGATCTGTCGCATCTGGCACCACACATGTGCCATATCAGCCATAAAATAATGGCCACCCTCCCCACCTCCATGCCGTACCAAAATCGATGCCCACTGCATCAATCGTGGCTCTCGTGCATCAGCTGCCTCCAACAACACTCTAGGGTGCAACATGGGCACTCTCTCCAAGAACCATGCCACCAATATCGACCCAAAGGAAAACCCACCAGAGTCGGCAGTCCAACATTGGTTAACCTGCCCCATCATCTTGGTGTGTAACATCAAGCCCCAGGAAAAATGCTCTCCACCCAATTCTCTCTGCATGATCCTCAGCTGACCACCACTGATTCACTAAGCATCTAAGGATCCGTAGATGCTCACGATTGTCTTTGCAATGCAACGATGCACGAGTGCATCCATCCCCTCAATTTGAATGATCGAACCTGACATAAAGTTCAGTCTCGAATAGTACCTCCACACCGAGTCTACCAAGTGGGCATCCCCTGACAATTGGGGATCAGCAGGTAGGGCCTTCCCCTAAAAAGGGAGCCCGATCAAGAAATAGACATCATCCATTGCAGAGAATTTCAGCTTCCCCCCCTGCACAATGAAGCACTGCAGCTCAGTGCTCCACATAGAAATCAGAAACTGCAGCAGGTACTCCTATGCCCATAGCAGTGGGAAATCAAAGAACTTTAGCAACCCATAGGATGCCAAAGGTCCTCGAACACTTGGCTCATCTCTCACCACCTCCCTGAGGTGCACCCAATCCCTCTCCCTCCAGTGGACTAGCATATTGATCTGATCACCTGCATTCACACAAACAACATTTGATCAACCATCACTATTCAGGAACCAAAAACTTCCAAAAATACAAGTTTTTCCAAAACCCCCGAGCTTTGCCTCATGTGCACAGTTGTCACCCTCACAGGTGCGCACATATGTGCACCTTTTCTTTTCATAGTTGTGCATCAATGTGCTTCTGTCGAAGAAACAAATGTGCATCTCTCGCACCCATAGGTGCGCATTCATGCACTCCTATTTGCTACACATCTGCACACTGGTGCACAAATGTACTTCGAACAAAAACGCATCCAATGCACACCTGTTTTCCTCATTCATGCGCACCCATGCATGACTATCCTTATTTAATCTGCGCACCTAAGCACGGGGATCCTTCAATTGCCCGTGCACTTGGGGGCCCACCTTCACAAAATCCCACAGTACGACCATCTATACAACCCTGCCCAGAAAAGAAACCCTAACTACTATGCAAGAGGATGGGACCACTAACCTGGCTCTCAAAAATCCTGGGTCGGATGGCTCGAACTCTCGTAATCTCTAAATATCCTCTAAAAATCTCTCATTAACTCACTATGACAGCAGGTACAAATGAGGTGGTATTGTGGGCCCTACAACTATATATAGTCCCTTTTTCCAAACTTCCATGCTCAATTACATGAGCTTAGAGCATCTGTTTTTTTATCCATCTTCAGCCACGAGATCAAGATCCCGCCACCTACACATTCACATTCCCTGGGTCACCATCCATCCTTGGCCCCAAGGGAGAATTTTTATCCCATCATGCCCAGGTACGTGTTCTCATGTTCAAAATTATCAAATCACTGTTATATGTTCTTTATCTTCAAATATTGTTCACGTCGAGTATTTGGTTTTCATGTGTGCAGGTACTTGGTCATCACACACCAACGTCACCCCTTCAGGTATATGATCAACACTGCAATGTAGTCATTCCCTCTGAATATCCATTGCATCTCCCAGTCACACCCTCCGAAATTTTCCTATAGGATCCCCCGATTCGGCTCTGCAATACTATGACCTTCACTACATTTCAAGTATTGTCACCTGGTAGCACTCTCCCCTACATGAGTTTTCCCATTCATAGTCCCCCTTGGCACTTTGACACTCATGCTTCTTTCACCCTCTAGGGATGGGAGTCTTGATAGTCTTACACATGTTCAAGAATCAACCACATACTCCTTCTCCTCATTATGCTATCTTCCCTAATGGACTCCCAGGATATCTCATCATGATTCTCATTTGACTGCGCCTTCGTAGTATCATTAACTCTCCATTTCATCCACAATCAGTTTTCCCATCTGCGAATTTCTCTCCATTAATTTATTTCATACAGAAACCCACCTATGGGCCCCCCACCCTCCACCAGTTCTCCACAAAAATTGCACCCTCACAAGCCAAGCCATCTTGCATTGGGGCACCCATTTATGTATCTGCACACTTATCCCAAATTATTATTTATTCATTTGGTAATTGCACAAACCCTTTTTTTCCAACCTTTACATAGCCTTTTGTTGTCATCTTTAGCAACCTTATTTTCCCGGAAAAGCAACCCATGTCACCCTTGGTTGGGTCATTCATTACCTCCTACTCTTGTTGACATCGTCCATAAGACCCCGAGTATCCCACAGTCCATGTACCCATGATCTCTGAGTTTTTCCACTTTGTCATGCCCCTGGCACAATTTAACCCACGTCTAGTCATCCCCCTGACACTAGATCCAGTTTCACGGTTGCTTCCACTCATACTTCACATATATCCCCAACCAAGGGAAGTCTTGAGTCTCACCGCATCTTGACTTTGTCCATGTACCTCATCAGTTCCTGATCTCATCCAATGTATTTCACGAAGCCCTTTTCTTCTTGGATTCACGTCACCCTTTTTGCCGACATCAACACCATTTCCAGAAGGGTGATAATATCTTGACTCTCATTCGCTTTACAATGAGGAGTCCCAGACGACACAGGGAGAACCCTGATTTCTCCCTACTGTCGTTGACCCCCATAACATTTGAATTTAATACAATCTCATGTTACAGTGGGTCTTACTTTGTGACTATTGCAGTTGTTTTATACTAGCCGAAGACCTCTGAAATTTGATGGGCCATCAATGCCTACGAGTCATCAACACTTCTTACAGGTGTCATCACCTCTTTTCAGAGTATGTTCACTATCTGAATTGTCATCTACCATTATCAAACTTCCCCAGAGGGCACTGCAGTTATCTACATCAGCATACAGCTTCAGTTACTGTCTTACACATTTGAGTTACATGACACAAGCATGGGGCATGCCCGTCTCGTTTGTATACAATTTTTTATTTTCCCACATGCAGAGAAAGGTTCAGGTCCCACAGTTTTCCTCTCTCTCTGATGGGTCTCTCTTGCAATTCCTCTCAACACTCTTTCTTACAATTGTACTCTCAATAGAAGAAACATTGATGTATTTTGGCTATAGTGTGCTCCTAACCTCACACATCAGGGGGCATCTGTGATCACTAAAATTTCATCCGCAAATGGTCACAGGAATACAACATCTCCAAACACCTATTAGTTCATTCATGGTCCCAAAAATGCATTTCCAAAGGGAAAAAACTATACAAAGGGTTATAAAATTAACACGTGTAGAAACAATACAGGAAGCGTGCGCATGTGCACAGGCCAAAAAATCCAAAAAGCGCACATGCTGCCGATGTGCGGTTGTGTACGAAAAAAGCTATTCACTCCTGTGAATGATGCATTTATGGTTTTTGTCAGCCACTCACCCACTTCTAGTTCAGCTCCCAAGTTGATTTGACCCTCAAATCCGAGCTGAATCCAAGTGGGGGGTTGGTCAAAGACCTAAGGGTGCCCTAAAGACTCCCTTGTTCACACTAAAGACCGGTTGGATAATGCCTCAAATATTTTCTATTAAAAGAGGCCATGGGCGCACTATTAATTCAAGAATCTCATTGTATTGTTATGCTGCTTCTAGGAGCATACTAGCATGATTTCATTAAGCTATTCACCTCACCTCTTAAGGGAATAAGCTTGGATTTCTTCACCACTTACTTTCTAGTTTTCCATTTGTAAGAAAATCTCTCACATAGAGAATTCAAGAGCCCTCCCTTGGAGGAAGAGGGGATCCATAAGTCTCCCTTTCTCTTTGGTGTTTTCCCACTAATATAATTTTTCCATTGGTGACATGAATATTGGTCAATTGTTTGATTAATTTTGGTTCTAATTTCCTTATGCATTGTAGTTTTGTTTCTTTAGTTGTTATTAGCTTAGTTGTTCATTTATTTCATGTGATTGAGTCATTTGATTCATACATTAACTTCTGTCATGTTCAACTAACCCAACTGGACTTGCAAGTATCCTTATTTTTCTCATTCAAGTGGCAAAAAGGATACAACAATGACCATTTGGGGGGCTGAGGTAGAATGATACCACAATGATTAGTACGATATAGGGAGTCATGTGGGATAGTTGGAAAATGAGGGTGTCAGGAAGGGGGGTCAGTCCACGGACAAAAATAGGCTGAAAAGTAATAGGTACCATGGAAATCAGGACAAAGAGAGGAATCCAATGATAGAGGTCCCAATTAAGGCTCCCAGGAAGAGGGTCAGGACCACAGAAAAAAAAATGTTAAAAATGATAGGTCTGCAATCGTGATGAAAAGAGGAATCTAATGGGATAGGTTGCAAATAAGGGTGTGGGAAAGCCCCAAATTTTTAATTTTATTTTTACTCCTATGGAGTCATACTCCAATATGAATACTTTTACAGCATCAAAATGACCAAATTATTAATTGTAATAAATGTGTAGTCGATTCACAACTAGAATGTAGGAGTCTAGGTGGCATGGCAATAAATATTTTCTATTCCTTCTCTATTATGTTCTTGTCCCAAGGGTTAGGGTTTTCAAGGTTCCTAAAGACAAGGGTTTTCCCTCTGCTATAGCTCTTTGATATTATTTTAAGGTCAAACAGTATTGCTCAGCCCAATATCTCAGGGAACCAACTAAGGAGGATCGACCATACCCTTATCCACACTACCTGATTATCTAGGTACTAGAGAGTATCTTCTCAAGTGTTTTTCTTGGTGGTACTATAACAGTTAGGCGGTCGATTGGTTGATCTATGGAGGGTTTCAAGATATCTAGGCCAGTCCCTATATAGGTGTTGTCTAATGCACTACCACTCGAAGGGGTACCAACAGGGGTTACAAGGGTGTCCAACAATGTGAGCCTGAAAACCTCGTATATCCCCTGCGTGTATGCTTCCCTAACCATGGATTTATGCGTTAAACGACAAATCTTTGTAGCTTAAAGACGTTGGAATACATCTTTACCCTGAAAAAATTCAACCCACAATTTCTTCCCAGGAAAGAACTCTGATACCACTTGTAAGGTACCAAATGTAATATAATATGCAGAAATATGAATATTTAGCAAATATCAATGTAACAACAGAATATTTAGAAGAGCAACACCAAAGATGATACCTTTATTCGAAGAAATAAATGTTCACTTGGCTCTTCAAGGTGGAAACCTCCAACAGAGCAGAGCTATATTACAATAATTCTCAAGACATATTTCTCATACCTCCTACTCTTATCTATACTAATTCTATATTCTAAAGAACATTCTATAGGAATATCCTTCTTGAAGCAGAAGCTTTTATTAGTTCTTCTTACATTGACTTGTTCACATTTATTTGATAGTCCTTATTAACTAATGTCAGCCTTTATTACATGGAATATACATCAAGCTAACTAATAACCAACTAAGATGGGTTAGGATCAGATCCTAACATATTCTACAAGAGTGCTCTTGTGAGGAGGATGAGCACTTGGAACATGTGGAGTAACCACTTTGGAGGAGGGCATTAATTAGGCACTTGGAAGTTGGGTGCTTGACCCTAGGAGCATGTAACCACCTTGCATTCTCTTTGAGGAGGAACACCTAAGTTGATGAGCCATTGATTGGAGAGTGCACCATATTGGAAGAGGACCACTTGACATGCAGACACCTGGCTTGGATGACGCACAACCTTGGGGGTTTGACAAATCCTAGTGTGACATGTGGACACATATTTTGGATGAGACACCACCTTGAAGTTGGAAAAAACCCAGTGTGACATACACCACCTTGCTTTGAAGAGTGCTCCATTTGGATATTTGTTTGTTAACTTAGCCTAGGTTTTCTTATGAATTTGGTCCATGTTTTATTTTTTTTCTCCTTCACCTTATTCTATATAAAAGGAAGAGAATGTATTTGTTAAGAACAACTATTTTTTCTCTTAGATATTAAACCCATTGTGATAGTGGTTATTTGGATAATCTTGGAAGTGTTAGGGAATAGGGTGGAAAACAACATGAAATATAAAACATAGTACTGCAGATAATCGAAAAGGAACACAAATTTTGAAGATAAAGGGTGGTGTCTAAAGATACCGTTACAACACTTGAGAAAAGAGAACTATGATCAGAACATCACAATGCATGTTGCACATCTTGATTTGCATGATCCGTTTCAAAATATCCAGGGTTATAATGACCCAAGGGGTCTATGTTTTATAGCCTCAATATTTAACCAACTTCCATAGAATCTAGAAGATCTTGTCCACATGTAACTGTAGGCTGTTAGAGTTGAATCCATCAAATCTGCATTGTCAAGTCAACTCGACAAGGATGCTCGACCCAACTACCTATGCATCCAACTCATAGTCGATTGTTGGGTTGGTCGATCCACCACCCGAGTATCTTTGATTTTTGGTCGAATTTTCGACCGAAAATCATGTTGAACACTCGACCGACTAATGTATTGTGTTGGTCGATCACCTAATCAACTATATTCATATCTAGGTCGACCTCTCGATCAACTGAATCTAGGAGATGTGTGATGAACCAACAATGCTTGATGTTCCAACACCCCCCATCAACACACATCTATGGATATTCGGGAGGTGAAATTATGTCATTATGACACCCCCCATAATTTTGGCTTCCTAAATCCCAAGCATCATGCATAGCTTGATAAATATGGATTCAACTAAAGGTTTGGTGAAGATATCAACAACCTGATCATTTTTTCTACAATATTCAAGAGAGACAACATTCTCTTGAACCAACTATCTCAAATAGTGAGCATCGAGATCAACATGCTTCATTTTGTTGTGGGAAACAAGATTGTTAGCAACTTGTATAACACTCTAGTTATCACAGTATGTTGTAGTCAAGGTTTGAATAGGGAGGCCAAGTTATGCTAGAAGTTGGTGAATCCATACTACTTCAGTACTTGCTTGAATGATGCCACAATATTATTCTTTTGTATTTGACAAAGAGACTACCTTTTGTTTCTTTCATGACCACACCAATGGTCCAGTGCTATAGAAAAATAAATAGCCATAATTGGACTTCCAATCATCACTATCACCAACCAAGTTGGAATCGGTGAAGTCGACCAACGAATATGAACTTCGAAAATACTTGATACCTAAATGAGTGATACCCTTGAGATAGTGGAGAATCTGTTTGACTTCTTTCCAATGGATTTCTTTAGGGTCCCGCATAAACTAATAAACCACACTAACAAAAAAGGAAATGTAAGGTCGATCATGAATAAGATAAATAAGGCTGTTGACTAGTTGTCGATAAAGAGTAGCATCGACTGTGGGTGTTTGGTAGGATTTGGTAAGCTTTACTCCATACTGAAAAGAAGTAGCACAAGGCTTGCAATAAGACATATTCAAACATGTCAATAGATCCATCACATATTTATACTGAGAAATGAAAAATCCATCACAAAGTGGTAATACTTGAAGACCCAAAAAATAATGGAGAGTACCAAGATTTGTAATGTCATAGGAGTTAGCAATTTATTTCTTCAATCTAAGGATGAGATCATTTTTATTATCGGTAATGAGTAATTCATCGACATATAAAAAAAAAATCAAGGTGTCTTCATTGGTATGGAGTACATACAGGTTGTGATTAGATTCACAACGTTTGAAACCAAGTTGAATAAAGAAATTGTCGATCTTAGCTTACCAAGCTCAGGGAGCCTGCCTCAAACCATAAAGCAACTTATTAAGTCAACAAACCAAATTAGAGTCTGTCAAAAATCTGGGTGGTGGTTCCATGAAAATTTCTTCAGATAGGTCTCCATAAAGAAAATCACTCTTCACATCCATATGATGGATTTTCCATCCAAAACGAGCAAGAAGGGAAAGAATTAGTTGAACGGAGTTCATTTTTGCGATAAGAAAAATGTTTCAGTGTAGTCAATTCCTTTTTGTTGAGAAAATTCCTTCGCAAATAAGAATTATTTATGTCACTCAACAACACTTTCAAAGGTAAATTTGGTCCAATAGGCCAATCGACACTTCACAATGTCATTTCCTTGCGGTTAACGAACCAATTCCCAAGTGTTATTGTTTGAAAAATAATCAATTTCTGTCTACATGGCCTGCTCCCATTCGGGTCGTCTTTTATCATCTGAGTAGGTAATAGAATCAAATGTTTCAAGTATACTAGTCATCAAGGCAATGTTGGCATGTTGATTTTTAATTCGAGTTTGTATTATGGAGGAGGCATCTCTAGCATCAACTCCAGTAGCTTCAATTTTCTTGGCAACCCATCTAGGTAGACAAGAAACAGGCGAAATATGATTCACATTAGCAGTTTCATTAGAAGTCAGAGGGTCTTCATTCAGTAGACTAGTCGAAATAGAGGAAGATGGACTAGTCAACTCGGAATTCGACGATCTAGTCAAAATAGGTAGAATGTTCGACTGTCCAGCTGAAGGACTGAAGTATGGAACATGAGAGACAATTTTGGATACAAAATCAAAGGGGTCATCCTGCAAAAATATACAGGAGGAATTCAACAAATTAATTCCATAAGACTTCTCATCAAAACATACATTTTATCTGATGATAATTTTTCGTTTAACAACATCAAATAGTTGATAGGATTTCAACTCTTTAGATTAGCCCATCATGATGCAAGCATGAATCTTTGTATCCAACTTATTTCTACAATCATCTGGAATGTGAGCCCATGAAACACATCCAAACACATGGAGGTGGCCAACTAAATGCTTCTTCCCATACCATCATTTGAATGAAGTCATGAAAGGAATAACTTGAGTCTAGATGCGACTGAGAATATAATTTGTACAATATATTGCTTCATCCCGGAAGCAAGGAGGAAGATATTTAGCCTGCAAAAGACATATATCCATTTCAAAGAACATTTGATTCTTATGTTCTACGATGCCATTCTGTTGAGGTGTGTGAGGAACTGACCGTTTCCAATCAATACCAGATCGAAGTAAGTATTCTTCAAAAGGTTGATTCACATAATCACCACCATTATATGATCTTAGGAATTAGATGGGTCGACCACATTTCTTTTCAGCTAAGGCCCAAAAATCCTTGAACTTTTCAAAGACAAGGTTTTTATTCTTTAGAAAGGAAACCCATGTAAAGAAAGAGAAATCATCAATGAAAGTCAAAATATACCTTTCACCTACCAGTGAAGGTAGGTTGATGCGACAGACATCACTATGAACCAGTTCTAGTAGGTTCTATGCTCACCATGCTTTTCCAAGTCAAATGGTTCCTAATGATGCTTCCCAAGTACACAAACCTTACAGACTCCTTGAGGGAGAAAGACCTTTAGTAAACCAAAAACCATGTTCTAAGTTGTTAGTGCCTATAGAATTTGGAAGTTCAAATGTCCAAGTCGCTCATGCCAAATTTGAATTTGATCATCGGTGTGAGAAACAAGTGTATTTGGTTCAATTTCAAGTTGAGTCATATCACTTAATTTGTACAAACCATCTGTGAGGTAGAGAATATCGTCAATGAAAAATGACTTTCCTTTATTCAAATCACAAACATAGAACCAATCTGGCCAAAATTCCACAATCTTTCCTATTTGTGTCAACTGAGCAATAGAAACCAAATTGGAACTGAGGTTTGGTGCATTATAGGTGTCGAAAATCTTCCCATGTTGACAAGAAACATCACCCTGACTAGAAACATCGAGAGAAAAATCATCTGCAACATAGATTTTCCTCTCCTCAGCTTCATCCAACCACGTGTATAAGGAGGAATCCTTAGCCATGTGATGAGTGCACCCAAATTCAACTACCCATTCATTCTATGTAGAATGAGATAGCAAGGCCTCAGAAGTTTTGACTTGGAAGGTGAAATTATCATAAAGTCGACGCACAACATAGATGACTCCTTCAATGCATTTAACCTTCTCCTCTAAATCATCTCACTTTTTATAGTAGACTTTCTCCACATGTCCACTATTTACACAATATTGACATGTCTTCTTCTTTCGACTTCATTGGGGGAATTTGTCTGTCTCTGAGGTTTCTAGTCATGGTATGCAGGTTTCTGTGTAGAGGCATCAAACCATACTCTATCCCTGGGATCCATATTTCCCTTTCCCTTGAGAAAGTGGGCCTAGTGTTTACCACCAATATTGCCTTCTTCAAAAAGTTTGTGTTGATCAGTAATCAAAATGCCACAGAAAGATTCAAATGTGTAATCCTTACCACATTCCTTACTTTCTTGCTAATTAGTGCAAAAAGTGGACACAAACATGTCGAATGGTGTTCTCAAGTTCATCAAGACCAACTCGATGATTTTTCCATCCTTCTTATGATATTTCTTTCCACATTCACCCAATTTCAACTGGATTTCTTTGACACGTGCCAAATAGTCCTCCATTATATCAAAATAATGAGGATCAAGAGAGATCAACTTTCTCCAACTGCATGATGTGGATATTTTCGATTCGGTCGAACAATGACTTCATATTATTCTAGACTTAATGAGGGTAGTCGATTGCATTGAGGTGAAAATGAATCTTCCATGAGATGTAGGTCGTGATGACCCATACATCCTCATCCATGTTGCCATCAACAATGAAATTTTATTGATCATTTTTTGGATCGGGAATCACAACCTTCATATATTTCCATAATCCTTTTCTCTTCAATAGGGTTTCCATATCAGGTTCCCATACCACATAACTTGATCCGTTCAGAACAACAAGATCAATATTTGAATCCATCTTCGATATCTAGACAAAAACTAGTATGTTTCAATAAGTTCAATCAACAAACCACCAACCTAGAGTCAATTACACAATAGATCTGACTCAACAAGGTTTGTGGATAATGAGTCGAGGTTTTAAACCATCAACTATGATACTATTTTGGGGAATAGGGTGGAACACGACATGAAATAGAAAACACAGTACTGCAAATAATCAAAGATGATTTTTTTTTTTGAAGATAAAGGGTGGTGTATGAAGACACTGTTACAACACTTAAGAAAAGTGCATTGTGATTAGAACATCACAGTGCATGTTGCATATATTGATCCACGTGATCTATTTCACAATATCCATGATGATACTGACCCAAGGGGTCTGCTTTTTATATCCTCAATATCTAACCAAATTCCTTATAATATGAAAGATCTTGTTCACATGTAATCATCGACTATTAGAGTTGACTTCGTCAAATATGCATTGTCGATTCGAATCGACAAGGATTCTTGACCCAAATTCCTATGTATCCAACTTGTAGTCGATTGTTGGGCTAGTCGATCCATTTCCAAACTATATTCTATTGTTGGTTGATTGTCCGATCGATAGGCATGTCGACTACGCAATAGACTGATGTAGTGTGTTGGTCGATCACCTAACCGACTATATCCAGATGTAGGTCGACCTCTCGACTGACTGAATACAAGAGATGTGTGATGAACCATCAATGCATGATGTTCCAATAGGAATATCATGTATTACTCTTGTATCAAGCATTGTTTCTTGTGGTATGCTATTGCTAAGGTTCCTTTCCTTATGAGATGCAAGTTTTGAGTATTTTATCTTGTGGAATGGATGTGTGTGAATCTCCTTGATAGCTTGTGTAATGAAAGTGGGATATCTTGGGGTTCATATCTTGTGTAATGTTGGCTTAGTTGGAAGCTCCAAGGATTTCCTTGTAGAGCTTGGTAGGATTCCTTGCTTGGACTTTGTATTGTTGGTTACAGTTTGCAATGATTGTGGATTCCATAGATAGGGTTTGGGATGCATTGAATATCCATTGCTTGGAATGTGTTGAGTGGAATTGTTGTACCAACTTGGGATATGTTAATATATCATACTTTATCTTCATTTTTTTGATAATTTGAAGTGTACAATTCTTGTCCTAAATTTGTGTTTGCATATCTAATTTTAATCATGTATTAAAA
>JASDQU010281985.1:0-14653 GCA_032191745.1 Picea mariana
TGTCGGTCTTGGTGTAGAGATTGTGTGTATTATGGGGGTCACTTGAAGGTATACCCACAATGATGAGTGGAAGCCTTTCAAGTTGATTTTGGGATAGACACCCTACCTTTGCACGTGGATCAGACTGTCGATTGTTTCCCCAGGCATCACTGCAGTAATTGGTAACCTTAGTGGCCTTTCTCTTTAGGTTCTTTACACAAGGTGACTGTGGAGGGGCAAGTCTTCACGGTACCTGGAATCGACGTTGGCCAAACTCACTCAGGCTCCTTGGAGGGTATACCCACGATTATGTGTGGGAGCTTGCACCAGGGTGTAAGTCCGTTAAGTAGGTCGTCAATGTAAATTTTCCACCCACTCTATCTCAACCCCTTCTTACTTTGTTCCCACAACGTTGGATTTCATCACCAACTAGTGTGGTCATTGTGAGAAGGTTTTGTTTGCTTGCTTGCTTACTAGATTTTTAGCGTGTGTTGTTTGTTCTCCCTAGCAGACTCTAGATTGAATCTTTATTTCATTGCATCTATTCCCAGAATGACCAATGAAGGAACCCATGTTTCAGGTGAACCTTTGTTTTTTCTTCTTATGGGAACATTGGTCCTCCTCACATCGCTACTTTGAGCCTTCCAGGTCTCACAATTGGATTACCGGTATGGTTGTTTTCCACTAAGGTAATCCCAAATGCAGTTAGTGCTTCATTTATAAGCACTTCCCCCCAAGAACATAAACCTCATGTTGATCCTTCACCTTCTTCACTTGCAAAGTCTTCTTCCATTTCATCTTCTTCACCGAGTGAAAGCTCTAAAGCTAGTAACTTGGTGGATAAGAAGAAGAAGAAACGGAAGATTAAGAAGAAGAAAAATAAACAAGGGTCTAAACTTCCAACCACTGCCAGACATGTTGGAAAAAAAACATTTATTGTTAATCGTGTTGGGAGTGTTGATGATCCCAAGATCACCCAAACAACAACCCGTAAGCCCAAGTACCCTTCCAGGATTTTTAAGGGTAGCCATCTTCTTAAGGATTTCCCTGGTTTATCCAAGGTTATAGAAGCATGGTCTACACACCCTTGCCAACCCATGTCATCAACCTCTGAACAACATGTTGATGACCTCCCTTCAACTAGTCACGATATAGTTGGGAAAAAGAAAAGTAGAGTCAAGTTCCCGTGCATGTTATGCAAAGGGATTCATCTAACTCACATTTTTCCTCGTATGGATGAAGCCTCAAAATTACTGGAAGACATGATTGTTTCATCGCCTCAACTTCCAGCTGCTTATCGCAAGCTTCCTCTCAACCCACCTGTAGTTGATGGAATGATCAATCTAATCCCCCGTCGGTCAACCTGGTTGATCAAGTAGTCAATCTGGTCACGTCCTTAGTTGAACCAGTTGACCAAGTGGTTGATTCGATCCCATTCTTGATCAATCCCACTCTCCCACCAGAGAGTGTAAACCAAGTGGTCAATCTGATTTCCTCCTCAGTCGATCCCCCTCTCCCATTAGAGAGCGAAACCAAAGGGGTTGATTCGTCTCCACTTGTCGACCCCATTCTCCCCTTGGAGAATGAAACCCAAGTGGTCGATTTGAAGTCATTATCAGTCAATCCTACTCTCCCGCTCGAGAGTAAACCTGATATTGCCCACATTTTTCTCATTGATACAGACTCTACCATGCTGTGGGGTATCCCTCCTTCTCCTGTGGAACCTCCTCCAAGTAATGAGTCCATCCATTTTGATTGGGGTGTGCTAACTGGACCTCGTCTTCCCTCTCACATTCCTTTCCAGATTACAGTGCAATTTTGTGGTCGGGACATTCGTCAGACGTTGATAGATGAAGGTGCATCTGTTAGTATTTTTTCCTCTTTTCCTTGGAAAGCTTTGGGTTGTCCTCAGCTTGCGTCGGTTACGCATAATCTGTTATCTTTTAATAGAAGAACCAGTCAACCTTTAGGGACCCTTCCTCAGTTTCCTATAACTTTGGGAGGGAAATTTGTCTTTATTGATGTCATGGTAGTCCAAGACCCCTTGGATTTCGCTTTACTCCTTGGATGGGATTATGTCTATGCCATGAAAACTATTGTGTCCACTCTTTTTTGTGTTATATATTTCCCTCACAATTGAAGAATTGTGACTATTGATCAACTTTCATTCATCGGTCCTGATTGGATTACCTCCCTTAGTGGTTCTTATATGCAGACGGTATCGCCCTTGCCACAGGTAAATTATGTGGCATTGTCTCCCATGCCTTCCACTGCCGATGAAAATGACTTAGATCCAGTAGTTGACATGGTGATCTCTTCGGTAGAGCTATTAGAGTATGGTCTCCTTACCCTTATCGTGACCCTTGACATGTGTTCCTTCCAGAGTGTGTTTCTTCTGTCGAGTGAAGATCTCTTGGAGGCCATGACCGATTGTTGTCCCTTGGCATCGTGTCCTTCCAGAGCGTTGTCCTCTTGGAAGCCATGATCAAGAAGAGAGCATTGAGCATGGTTTTCTGATTTCAAGCTCGTTAAAAAATGAAACCAACTATGAGGATATTTTTTCGCGTCTCTGCAACCTTGTTAAAAAAAGAAACAGAGATTTTGAGCATGGTTTTTTTATTTCAAGCTCGTTAAAAAAAGAAACCATCTATGAGGATAGTTTTTTGCGTCTCTGTAGCAACCTCGTTAAAAAATGAAATAGAGCTTATGAGCATAGTTCATGTTTTTGTGTCAAGCTCGTAAAAAAATGAAATAGAGGTCTAGGGATTGAGCCTGGATTCTCGAGCATAGTTCATGTTTCTGTGTCAAGCTCGTTAAAAAACGAAACAGAGGTCTAGGGATTGAACCTGGATTCTCGAGCATAGTTCTTATCCTATGTCAAGCTCATTAAAACATGAAACAACTTGCCCCTCTCTGTTGAGTCAAGTCCTTCGTCTAGTATTTGAAGATTCATTTTCATCCGCCTTTGAAGTTGGACGAAATGAAGCTTGGGGGGAAATGCTTCCAGCCTCTAGACTTCATGATGAAGTTAAACCGTTGGCTTCTTAAGCTGGGGGCTAAGTACCAACCATCCCTGGATTATGCGTTGGGAAGCTACAAGCATAGTTTTTTCTGGTTCAAGCTTGTGTAAAAATGAAACCACCTACCTCAAGCAAAGTTTCCTCTGGTTCAAGCTTGTGTAAAAATGAAACCAGTTCCAAGCATAGTTTTGGTTAGTTTTTAAGCTTGTGTAAAAATAAAATCTATCCCAAACATAGTTTTGTTTTGTTTTAAAGCTTGCGTAAAAATGAAAACAATCACGAGCTTAGTCTTTGTTCTTTCTCATGCTCATAAATACATGAGAATAAGTTACCGAGCTTAGTCTTTGTTCTTTCTCATGCTCGTAAATCGATGAGAATGTAACCAAGTAAACTTTTATCACTTTTTCGGGCTCGTAAAGGTTATACAAAAAAGGAACCCCCTGGAGTTCCCTTTAAGATCTTTCCAGACTCTCTAAAAATGAAAATATTGTCGAACGACCTTGTTTCGTTCACGCTCGTAAAAGTATTTGAATAAAATGTTCGATGGGCGATAGTTTATCACTTTTTCGGTCCTGTCGAACTAATTTACAAAAAAGGAACTAAGAGAGTTCTCTTTAAGTGTTTTTCAGACTCTCTAAACATGAAAAAACCCTGAGTTTTATTTCTTTGGACTCATTAAACAAACATTGAAAGACCCATATGGGACCGAACCACTCCTTCCTAGGGTTTGTTAAACATGCTCCGAGGGACTCATCCGAAGGATGAGCTTATAGTTCAAGCATATTTTCTCCTTCTCAATCTTGTGTAAAAATAAAGAGGTACTCACTAGAAATGGTGGGGGGGAATTTGGAAAAGAAATGTGTCTAAACCTGTATTCTATGGAAGAGTTGCCTTTGAACATGACACCCTTTCACTCACCTTATGTCTAGGTTGGGAAATCCTCTTGTCTCTTGATCATGCTCCTTTATAAGATTACAAATTGGCCTGTGATCCCTATTGTTGAGTCGGTGTTTCCAATACAGTTGTTGTGTCATCAATGTGTTCAAAATAAGTCTAAACCAGAAAGCCTTCTATTGTGTCGGCCATGTCTGCAGTCTTTAAGCCTTCTATTGTGTCATCCATCCCTAAGTCAGTCCTAAATCACTTGTACTTTAATCTACTTCAAATCCTGTTACCTGTTTCATGTCATTGATGTGGCATAAATTAAGGCCCTCCTGTGATGAGTCTTTTCCTATCGACTTCAACTCATTATCCAGGAATTAGACTTAGAAACTAATTGGTACCTTGGAACTTGCATGCCTCAATGGCAGGTTTCCTCTCTTTCAACGGTGGGTTTTCATTATTGACCCCTGATCGGGAGATTCCACCGAGTGTTCGACCTCAGATCATTGATTCACATTCATTGGATTATACTAGAGTACCTTGGAATTCATTGAGATTAATGGTGATTTCTCTCGCACTTGTTAACAGTATTCATTAATGACCGGTAATCAAGTGATTTCTACCATGTTCGACTTCAGCACATGTAATCACATGGCTAGATTCGTACTATAGAGTGGTGGAGATGAAGACCCTGGATCTTTTATGATAGCTTCAAGTTGCATTGGAGTATATTCAGTTTGTATTGTTGCATAGATCCACATTGTATGTCTCATGGCTATGCTCAAATTTGAGTCTTTAACACATAGATCCACAGTGTATTTTTGGTGGCTATGTTCATATTTGAGTCATATTGGCATGGATCCACAATGTATGTTTAGTGGCCATGGCCTGTATTACTTGACATGGATCTTCGCATGTCGGCATTTATACTTTGAGTCATTTGTATTCTAAGTATGGGAATGCCTACCTCAGTGATGATCTATTATTATACTATATTTCCTTGTTTGTTGGCAGGTTTCCGACCAATTGTTCCTTGTTCCCTACACACACTCGACAAAGTATTTCAACTATCACTCTGTTCTAACTTCATACTTTGGGGGACTCTCTATTACACATTATTTCCGTCATCCCTATGAATTTTAATGATGTAAACCTATATGTTTCCTTCATAGGGGTCAGTAGCCTGAATTCCTAAAGAAAGAAGGGAGAATAACTTTTCCTGAGAGAAGACATTGTGTTTTCCTCTGTAAAAACCCTATTTTGGAGGATTTCTGCAGGCTACTATATATGCAGGGTGCGAAAATGCCTGATTTTCGCACCTTGCTCTATAGCTAGGGTGCGGAGTTTCTGCAGGCTGCACTATAGCTAGGGTGCGACAGCCTTCGTACGTGGGAAAAATGAGCATCTTCTCGATGATTCTAGAAGGAGAAGCTTCTATGGTGAGGTGGCTTCTGAATGGTTTGGATCTTACTCGCTTTCATGATTTAGTGGGATCATCCTAACCTCCTCATCTTATCCTCTTCAGATTATAAAAGGAGAGGAACTCTCATGGAGAAAGTTAGTTGAATTTGTCTTTAGATTGTTAGCTTGGTCAGAGTGGTTTTAAGATTGTCTTTGTTAAGATAGATTGTGAGTAGCTATCAGATCCATGGTCTCAGAATCCTTGGAGCAAGAAGTGTGTGGGAAGCAAGGAATCGTTGGAAGGAACCTTACGACATCAAGGCATCCGGTTGTAATCTATCTTCCTATTATTAATATAATACAATGGCATGCTTCTTTCCCATAGAATTATCTTTATTTTATTGCATAATTCCTTGATCATATGCATAGGTTGTCATTGAATATATTCTCTCTACTTTCACTTTGGTTGGTTTGTGTCTCACTGCAGGATCAGTATCACAAGAGCACCGGAGCGAAACAGGAACAACAAAGACATAAGGAAGCGACACTTAAAGGTATTTCATTCATCCTTTCTTTGATGATAGATTCGATGATTAGAGCCTATGGAAAGTGCCATGTTCTGTCTTGTTTTGTTCTAGATCTAGGTGGATCTAGGGAGACTAGTTTATGTCCGCATTTATCGATTTATCCTATAACAACCGGCAAGACCCATGAATTATTTGACCTTTGTCACATTCCTTGATGTTGGTCATCCTCTAATGGCCTCTATCTTCTATGGATCATTTAATGTTATCCCTTCTGTTGAAATTATATGCCCCAAGTAGTGAATCTTCTTTTGATAAAAGATGCACTTACTTAGCTTGGCATATAATTTATGTTCTCTAAAAATTGTGAAACCATTTTCAAATGTTTCTCATGTTCCTCTTCTAACTTAGAGTAGACAAGTATATCATATAGAAACACAATTACAAACTTTTCCAGGTACTCCCTGAACACTCCATTCATCAGGCACATAAAAACAATTGTGGCATTTGATAGCCCCAATGGCACTCTTGTGAATTCATAATTCCCACATATTTTCCTGAATGTTTTCTTGTTGATATCCTCTTCTTTAATCTGTACTTGGTGATAACATGATCTCAAGTCAATCTTGTAAAATATTTTTTCACCTTTCATCTGATCAAAAATATCATCGATCTTTTGCAAAGGATATTTGTTCTTTATTGTGACCTTATTCAATTGTATGAAATCAATACACGGCCTTAAGATTCCATATTTATTCTTTACAAAAAGAACTGAGGCTCCCCAAGGGGACACACTTGGGAATATATACCCATTCTTCAAAAGTTCTTCAAGTCGCATTTGCAACTCTTTTAATTCTAGTGTACCCATTCTATAAGGTGTCTTGGACGTTGGGGAAACTCTTGGAACCAAATCAATAGAGAAATAAATGTCTCTCTTTGGTGTCAATCCTGGGATTTTCCCAAAAACATCTTCAAAATATTTCAAAACTAGATGGTCTTCAATAATTGCCCCTTTATCTATGTTTGCCTCTTCCATATGGGCTGCAAAAATTTGGCATCATTTCCTAAAACTCTTTTTCAGTTGCATGGCTAAAATTTCTCTAACATCCACAACTCTAGGAATGCCTTGAATCTTGCCTTAATGCTCTTCCTCATCAAGACATGTTATTGTCTTGTTGTAACAATCTAGGAAAACATGGTGTTTTTTCAACCAATTAGACAACCATATGAACCCAATGGTATGATGTTCACAGCTACCTTTGTGTTGAGTCCATTCATGTTTATTGGACAATCTTCAACCAACTCATTGATCTTTTTCTTAGCCCCTGTGGATAACTAAACTAACCAAGATTTGTTATGTTCACTCCTTTGTAAGTGAGATATTTCAACAATGTTAGAGTTTATGTAACTATGGCTAGCTCCATAATCAACTAAAATTTGTATGGGTTAGTTAACAATCTTACCTTCCACTTCAATCATGGAAGATTGATATTGTGTTTGCTTTCCATCCAATGATGCATATATCCTTGGCATGATTCCTCCCATGTCTTCAACTTTTCATCCTCTAGAATGTTGTGAACAGTCCTCATTCTTTCTCCTTTGTGAGGTAAATCCCTATATAAGTGATTTCCTTCACATCCCCAACATTGCACAAGTTTTTTCCTTGGCCTTTTCCCAAATGAATCAACATTCGTGTGCTCATTTTGGGTTGTACTTCCCTTACTGATTTTCTTGGGTTTTTTCTTGAAACAGATAGGCCTAAAACCTTTCTTCCTTTGATACTTTTCACCCTTCTTCTTGTCATTCCAATATTTTTAGAAAATTGGTCTTCCTCTGCTTTGCTCATAAAGATGTATTTCTCTCCTTATGGTTTCCTCCAAGGTATTGGGGTTATCATATTGTACATTGTCACTACAGAAAGAGGGTAACCCACTGATAAACCTTTGTATTTTAACTTTCTCATCCTTGATGAAGTCAACATACTTCAACAATTCAAAGAACCTATTCTCATATTCTTCCATTTTCATGGTTCCCAACTTGAGTTCAAACAACTCTTTCATCTTTCTTTCATAATAATGCTCGGACAAATATTTCTCCTGGAAGTATCATTTGAACTGTCTCCATGAGATCCTTTTCTCATCAAGGTTCTTATCTTTCTTAATTTGATCCCACCACATGGATGTCTTTCCTTGCAAGTGGTAGGTGGAAATTCTAGATTCTACCCTTGAGGGGTAATCATGCATTTGGAAATATTTCTTCATTTCCAAAAATCAGGCCGCATCCTCTTCTTCTTTCCTATGCTCGCCATTTAAAGTGGGTGGTTTTATCTTTATGAGCTCACCTTCCAATATGTATGCCTTAGGCCTTCTCCTTTGCCTCTGTATAGGAGACACACTTGGGTTTCTCCCTGGCCCTGAACTTGCATGATTTCTTCTAGTGGAGTTCTTTGGAGAATGATGGGGCATGCTCATGATTCTTGATTTCCTATCATTTCCATGATCATCCCTTTTGCTTTGAGATATGGATGATAACACATGTCTATCACTAATTGTTTGTTTGGTGCCAGAGTATTTTTGACTTGCTTATGCAACATATTCAATCTATGAAGTATCTCTTCATGAGCCTTCATAATCCTTTCATTATCATCTCTATAGTTATGCACTTCTCTATGCATATTTCTCATAGTTACAGGCTCATGCATGTCTCTTCTCCCATTAGACACTATCTCAGCATTTCCCATGCTGACATGCAGACCTATGATCTCTTCCTCATGGATGAAATATCCATGATCATCATCCATAACTCCATTCCTCATATAATAAACAATTTTTTTCATGTGCCTCTAATTCTACAAGAAATGTGCATGTAATAATTATCGTTAGAACATGCATAGCGTAAAACATTTCATCAATTAGAATACAGGTTATTATTTATCCCAAATTATGAATGACACAATGCATCAAATCAAAATATGATTCCTTATATGCATTCCTATCTGAAACAACTTTCCAATGGTTGTACTCATGGCTCAATCTGAGTTCTGAGCGAAACGTTGCAACAACCACATGCTGCAATTTTCCACTCGTTTACTACTACAAAAATCTCTTTATTAATTTCTAGAAATTTTATTGCCTAATTAAAAATTAAGAGATGACATATGTCTTCTACTCCTCAATACATTTCTAATGACTATTTGCTTGTTCAAATATGAGCTTCGAGCCGAAATTTATGGTCTAGAGAACTTTAGGTTGTTTTACCCAATTTATCCATGTATGTTACAAGTGTCTTATTTCTCTTCCTGCACATTTTCACATATCCAAATCATAAATATGGCTACATGGTTTTCGTATATGGATCATAACCTTTCCATAGACTACTCCTATGCCCCAAACAGACTTTTGAGCAAGGATTTATACCCTCTGGAAGTAATCTAATGTCAAACTTTTACCCTTATTGTTTTGGTTGTAACTTTATCATACGAGCTTTGTTTTGTGTCTGTAATAGTTCATTGGATAGCTCTATCCAAGTTATTTTATTTGCGCTACATAGAAAAAGTGTTCCTTGGTGCACTCCTAGCCCAACTGAGGAACATTACGAAGCAGAATACTCTTAAAAATAAAATTCAGATAGCTAATTAAATTCATGTAGCTTACAGCTACGAATCACATACAGATTTAATTTTTGAATATTACCATTATTTAGATGCATCTACAACATGCTAAAAAAACAAGAAATGCAACTATTAAACTCAATTTCATCAGCATATAAATCAGTTTGATACACAAAGTTAATGCACAACAAATAAACTCATAATACGAACAACAACAAGATAAAACACTTATATTCTATAAACAGGTGTGCAACCAGTTGCTTGGGATGGACGGTCCACCCAAACATAGACTTTTTGCTCCAAATCTCAACAACAAGTCCATCAATCTAGGGCTAGAAATCCATAAAATAGGGTGGTCTCTCATTGTCTACTCAAAGCTTAGAAATATCACACCCCATTGGCATTCTCCTACAGTTATCCCGATTTTCCACCATCTCTCTTCCTCTTGACCTTCCCAACCCAAGGAATGTACCCCTTCACTAATATCGGTCCCTCGGGGCTACCATTCGTTTATCAGGGTCTCTCTGGCACATTTAATTGGGAATATCTCAGTTGGGAACTCAAGGGAACTTGTTGCTAGGAAAAACTACTAGCAAACAACAACAAACACTTGTTGTTACAGTGCAACTCACACAAGAGTTTACTCTTCATTCCTGGCAACCTAGCTCTTCAATATTTAGCTCCAAAATGCTCCAAAAATGCTCTAACATTCTCTAGAATTCTCCATCCATGAATGTTCCAGCTCCAAGCTCTGTTTCTTCATCTCTTTTTGTTTTTCATGCACCAAAACTCCCTGTGTAAAACTATTGTAGCTACCCATACGAATTTCCTCTCCTTTGGCTTGCTTTCTTGACTCACACACTTCCCCAAGATCATTGTATTCAACCCCCCCATGCTTTCAATAACTCTGGGATGTGACCACTCACAGCCACCCTCTTACATATATTCAATGATTTCCTTTGGGAACACTCAATCATAAATTAGAAGGCTTATATGTCAATAACAATTTTAGGATGTAATTCCCCCTTGGACGTATCTAAGACATTCTCCTAGTCCCTCCCTTCTCTTGTGGATTAATTCAACCCCCATATCTATCCATGTCCCCTTAGAAACCGGCATCACATTTTATTATTAACATTCAGAAATACAATTTGCATATTACATCGCTTGGTCGTAGCCACATATTATATCTATATTAAATATTAATTAAACTGGGGATTATAGTGGGGATGTTACATTCCCCCTCCCCTACAATTGTGTGTCATCCTCGTTGCACACCGTGTCAATATACATATAAGAAAATTTACATCACAATAATTAGAAATAAAAAAATTTACTTTCACAATTCTAGCAGCAATTCCAACCATGATATCTTATTCCTCTCAACTCGATGACCCAGTGAATGCACCATTCGTTTATTAGGGCTAATCCAAGGAATGTACCATTCATTTATTAGGATTAACCCAAGGAATGAGCCATTCTTTTGTCAGGTCCCCAACACATTTAGCTAGGAATTTGAGATGTGGTTCTGGAACTCTAGCTATTGAAATGGAGTCTTGCATTTTATTTCTTCAAAATTGTCAAAAGATTGTGGGTACTCTTCCCACATGTTTTATTCATGTTCCCATGTATCATATTCAAGACCGTAGATAGTCCATTAAACCTTTACCAACCCTTTGGAAATGATAGCACGTATGCAACTGACCCTATATTTTCTAATATTTCAAAAGGTCCACAATATCTCGCTGCCAACTTCAGGCAGCTTCCTAGTCTTAGTGAACTTATTTTCCTCTTCACTTTTAAAATCAGATGTTCTCCCACTTTAAAATATCTAAACACTATATTCTTGTTTGCATAAATTTTCTATGTATGCTTTGTTCTTGTGGGTTTTGATTGGATAAAAACGCCATTTAGAGCCTCAAAATTTCCCTTCGAGTTAATGCCCTTCAAAAATATGAAAATTTTGGAAAATTTCATACAAAATTGAGTGTTTCATTGTGTTAACATCCCTTAAATCTAAGTCATCGATCAAAAATCGGGTGAAATCTCAGTCGTTGATCTGATTGGTCATCGACAATCGATGTTCTCCTTTGGACGTGCATAACACTTTTCCCAACCTACGGACCTGATTGTTAGCCATTGGCCCATTCCCTTGACAACCAATTCGCAACACAATGCTAAATCAATAGTCTCGACCATCATTCGTTGATTTTCATTTGCGAATGAAAACACCTCAACAATTCGATCGATGCCCGACCATCAACCATTGGTCGTTCTTGTTGGTTGATGAAAATACTTCTCCACTTCAGTCGATCCGACTATTGGCCATCGACCACTTCTAGGCTGACGTGGCAACTGCTGACACGACATGACATGTGGATGTTGATGTGGCATGACACATCATCCTGAGGTTTCAACTTGGCTAATGTGGCACGACACATGGATGTTGAGTGGCATGACACATCATCACCCTCTTTCCTTCATCGACCATTGATTGTATCTCTTGGTCGAACTTCAACACTTCGTTGAATCGGTCGATGCCCGACCATCGGCCCATCGAACATCGGTGAATTCTCTTGCTCGATCAAAACACTTCACCAAGTCATCCAATTCCTGACCATCGGCCATTAGTAATTTCTATTGGTCAAACCAACTCTTCTCTAATTCAATCGACCTGACCATCGACAAGTTTTGTTGGCGAACTTCAACACTTAGTGCTTTTTTTTATCAAATTCCAAGTAAATCTAAGTTTTCGATCTTCAAGCCAAGATGATCTTGATCGTGGATCGACTCCCTTCTTCCAACCTCTGAAAACTGTTCTAGATCGTCGATTTGATATATTTTTCAAATGGCCAAAAACGAATTATGGTCGTTGATTTTCTCAACCTTCCAAATAGTCGAAACCTTATGGATTTTTAAATTTATCAAAGTGAACTTGGGTCATTGATCGTGAGATCAAATGCGACCTCGACCGTCAATTCCCCAAACTTCCTGCAACTCCACAACAACCATTAAAACATGAAATTCGACCATTCTAAGTTGAATTTAGTTCTTCAACCTGCAAATTCACACCCCGGATCATCTCTTTGACTGCCCTGAGGTATTTAAACTCAAAATTTATCCTCGAATTTGGGGATCTTGCTCCAACTTCTCTGTTTTTCCCCAAATTCGCACAGACCAAAGTCTACAAAAAAGAATTTCATCGAATTCGCTCTAGTTATTGGCCCATACAAGCCCGGTGTTCAAACGGAGGCTCTGATACCATAATGTAACATCCCCCATACTAGCTAAGGAATGTTATGGTGCAGAATACTCTTACAAATTAAATTCCTGTTATCTAAATAAATTATTGTAGCTTCCAGCTACGAAATACAACCATATTTTTCTATTGTTCACTACCATTAAATTGATGCATCTACAACATACTAAAATAGACATGAATGCAGCTTAACAATTCAACACAACAACGTATAAATCATTCTTAAATACACAGATTTCATGCACATCAGTTTAACTCATAAACACAACATATACACAGATAAAACACTTATCTTTTATAATCATTTGTGCAACCAGCTACTTGGGACAAACATTCTACCCAAGCATAGATTGATTGTTCCAAATCTCAATATCCACTCACCACCAAACTGAGGCTAGTAATCCACAACAAAGGGTGGTCTCTCAATGTCCACTCATAGCTCATAAAACTCACAACCCACTTACCATAAGATACATTAACAAGCTTCACAAAGAACCAAATAGGTGTTCCTAAACTCTCATAATCTAATATTTTTTCCTAAATAATAACATTGTTTTCTAAGCTACAATTTGTTAAGCCCTAATATTGGCTCATTACCCCTTAATTGGGGCATATTATATTAGTAATGTTATTTAATTTATGTCGGCTTTAGGCCATTAGTTGTAATTATACCTCCTAGTCTCCTATATATACCAAGGAGACATTTTCATTTTGAATCATCTTTACTTGAACATTTAAGTGGGGTAAAAGGAGGTTGCCCCCTCGAAGAGGCTTATTATCTGAAATTATCTCTTTTTCAAGGCGTTGAGTACTTTTTTTGAGGTTTTTCTATGCTATATTGATATTTGGTTCTTAACATATCGTATCAGAGCTCAAGGTCTTGGGGTTTCGCTGTTACATCTGAGACACCTTGGCAGTTTCACTATAACTTTTTTTCTACAAAGTTTCAGAAGGAACGGTTTGGAGGATATTTAAGAGATGGATCAAGGTACGATGGGTTCAAAATTCAGCTCCCGAGGCCTTATACTTTCGTAGATACAGCCTGTACAAGATAGGGTTATGGAATCATCCTAAACTGAGTCATTGTGGAATTTTCACTATAAAAACTTTTCTGTAATGTTTCAGACCCTGAAATCCAGAGGCTATTTACAAAAATTAGTAAGGTATCTGTGATAAAAATTTCAGCTTCTGGGTCATCATAAATTTGTAGATACACCCTATGTAAGATAGGGTATCTGACTAGTCCTATTGACTAGTCTCAAGAAGGTGTTCCAGGTAAAACAATCATAACTTCTTCCTAGAGTATCCAAATTGAGTGGGACTGGTTTCATTGGATCATGGACAGTCTGTAGTATTTTTGGTGTGAGTTTCAGAATTTTATATCAATTATTTTGTGTGGGGCACGCTATACAAGAGAGATCTCCTGGAAAGGACAAAAATCGGCAAGTTGTGGGGAAGTTACCATAAATTCCACTTGGCACATCCAATTTTGATCAGACCTGTGGCATTGCAAAGAAGAAATATCAAATAATTACATAAAATAAAGTTTCATACCTAGAAGGGCCAAAACTTGGGAGATACAACAGAAGAAATATTGTCTAGCAGAATCACCTCAAAATCAAGGTTCAAAAGTGATACTTGGCCAACATGCCACCAAAAAAGGGAACTTCTACACCAAATAAGCCTCCAAAAAATCCTACTTGGACTCTTGAGGAAGGTGAAGAAATGCGTAGGGACATAAATGAACTCCAAAAGAAGATGGATTCAATGGAAGCTATGTTGGATACTAAGATGAATGGTTTAAAAGGGGAGATCATGGAAGTAATGAAAAATTTCGTAACAGAGAAGACACCTGAAAGTGAAAATGCATCCCATGAAATTCATGATGAGGACACAAGGAAGGTGAATCAAGAATGGAGAAACTCCAACTTTGGTTTGAAGACCAACCACGTTCCTAAGATTGATATGAGGAAGTTTG
>JASDQU010281991.1:4393-14653 GCA_032191745.1 Picea mariana
AGGGCCCCTGGACATGGTCCAGGGTACCCATGCCTGGGGCATGGGTTTCTTGGTCTGGGACCAAGCAGATAAAAGCCCCTAGATATGTCTAGGGCCCCTGGACATGGTCCAGGGTACCCATGCCTGGGGCATGGGTTTCTTGGTCTAGGACCAAGCAAATAAAAGCCCCTAGATATGTCTAGGGCCCCTGGACATGGTCCAGGGTACCCATGTCTGGGGCATGGGTTTCTCGGTCTGGGACCAAGCAGTTAAAGTCCCTAGATATGTCTAGGGCCCCTGGACATGGTCCAGGGTACCCATGCCTGAGGCATGGGTTGATCCTTGGTCTCTGACCTTGGTGGATAAGACCCCAAGAAAAGTCCTGGGGCTACTTGATTCTCAATCAAGTACTTGATGGTACATGACCTTCCTTGAAGAAGGACATAACCACAAGAGGGATAAGTCCCATATGCAGTGATGATAAAGTAATAGGTTCACCATATGATATGAAGGAATGAGTAATGCTACCTTGCAAACCCTCCTTTACCCTTGGTTGATTGGTTTAGGGTTTTGTTGGTTTATTAGGGGTAATGTTTTTAAAGTTAAATACTAAATATTATTGTCACATGTTTAAATTTCAAATTTAAACATGTGACTTTTTAGTTAACTTAAACTAGCCCTAACCCTACCCTAAGTACTATTTAAGAAACCCCCCCCTACACCTATTTTATCAATCATTCCTAATGTGCTAGCACTGAGCGCTCTCTAGCTGCGGCCTCTTTGTATCTTCTATGGGAGTGGCCTCTTCTTTCTTGAGGGGAACCTCCAGCACCATCCTCGTCCTCTGTTTTGTTGCTGCTGTAGGGTCCGTGGGTTGACTGTGACTACATTGGAGAATATTTTGGTGCAGCCTCCCTTAAGTCTGATGCAGGGTTTATAAAAGGCTATGGCCTCCTTTTTTCTGGTGACATCCCTAGTAGCTGTGGCCTCCTTTAAGTCTTTTGCAGAGTGTAAAAGGCTGTGGCCTCCCTTGTTGATGAAATCCTCAAAGCAGCGGCCTGTCTTTCCTCTTTGCTGGGCTGGCTGAGTGTATGGTGCGGCCCCTTCCTATTGTTTTTCATGGTTGTAAAGAGCAGCCCCTTATCTGCTGTAGCAGTGTGGTTAAGCTTTGAGGGAGCGGCCCCTATTCTGCCCTATTGTGTGAGGTCCCTAGGGTGTGGCCTTCCTTGTTGTCTTGTGTGCATGGGGTGTTATCCTTTACACTGCAGTGTAGGATAAGTTTGGGGCTGCAACCATTTGTTTACTATCTGGAGTGCTATGACAGCGACCTTTAACCTCTGCTATGTGATTTGTAAGTCATACACCTTGCTGTGTTGAAACCCTAGATTACAGCCTCCTATACTGTCTTCTTGTGTACGGGTTTTTGATTGAGTCGATTCTTTCATCTGGTTGGGGGTTTGTTCTTGTGAGGGTTTCTAGCTCTATTTTGTGGGGTTTCTAGTTCCTTTTTGTGGCAAGAAAATTCCTTCATGCAGTGGCATGAGATCCATGATAGATCTTTTGAACTGAACCTTTGTCTGAGCATACCAAATGGGTTCTACATCTCTCAATGCTATTGTTCTCACTTCAGAGGTAAGGCTGCTGTACCAGGTAAGCAGGAAACTCAACACCTTCAGATCTGGGATCTTGTTGCACTTTATCATTGTTTGATCTACTGTATCATTCTTAGATCTAAAATGTTAAATATTGATCTAGCTCTATAGTTGACTTATTGTTCATTATCAGAATGATCCTAGATCTGTAGATCTATGCAATATCATTGAGTTTTTTCTTGATCTGCTCTCTGATAATATTGGTAAAGTTCTAGTTTACTATACAGTAGATCTGAGTTCTAATTTCTAATCTTTACTTAGTTTGTTGATATCTCTCTTTAGATCTCCTAGATCTGAATTCCAGTTAAAGTGTTTTGAACTTGTTGATCCCTAGATCAAATTGATTTATCTTCTGAAATTAAAAAGATACTGTTGTTCTGCAAATTACCCTAAATCTAACAGACTTGCCCAAAAAGTGCCTCTGAATAAATCTTAAGACTTACAGATATCAAAATTTCAAACAATGATCCCTGCATGGGGTGGGAGGAAGGTATATGGCAAGGGGAGTGGGCACGTGTGGATAGGATAGAGTGGCGAGGGAAGGAGGATATGAGCCATCATAGCTCGATCCCACCACACCGGGCCTCTCCATGACCAGATGCACATGCTATCAATGCAGCAAGTAGGAAGGACCAGCACTTTAATTCAAGAAATTATGGGTGCAGCTGGGTTTGAAGTCTGGTTTATTGCATATTGAGACTGTAGAATGGAACTTAGAATTCATAACCAACACTGTGGTGAACTCTCGCTGTTGGATTGGGTGTTGGCCAATGGCAATGGCAGACACCATGAAAGGCACATTGAAGAGGGCAGGTGCTACTGCTGCTGCCGTGGAATCTTGGCAAGGAACTCGACAACGTTAGCCCCACAAAAGCAAGGAGCCAGAAGCGACGATGACAAGGCCATCTCAGCCTAGGAAGAAGGTTCCACCTTGGTTGCTTCAGCAGTGGCCTACCAGCACAGATTTACAGATAGAGTTAAAAAAGAAGCAGAAGCCATGGGAAACAAGGTCAACATGAAGTAAGGCTACACTTCAAGTGCACTTGATGAGGAAATTGCACCATGGATCCCTAATACTGGTTATTTAACAAGTAGAGAGACCAAGTACTCCAAAACAATGGACCTTTACTAGCACCATGCACGTAAAATAACTCATAGCTTGTGCAACGGAAGGAAAAGGGAACCAGGACAATGAGGTTTTAATCAGGTTGGACCAACTCTAAAGCACATATGAAAGTCTCATTAATGCAATATAGGGTTCTGAGGCTAGCAGTGGGAACACTCAGCAAAACTGGGGAAGAGGCAGAGGCAAGGGAAGCAGAACAGGGAGCAAGGAGAGCAGTTAAGGAGGACATGGAAGAAGTTTTTGTTCAAGCAGCAACTCCAAAGATGCAGCTCGGGACAAAAGAGAGATGTCATTCCACCAATGCCAATGTGGACTCGGACTCTCAGACATGATCTCCAATTCTCCCAAGTCCCTCTGTTTGGGTTTATTTCCAGTTTTAATTATTATTTTGAAACAGGCCCCCAAGGGTCTTTGTCTATGTTTAGGTATAGTCTTTTAATTTCCAATTTTCAGTCCAAAAAGAATTCCCCATGATGGGAATGGGAGGGACATGTCACATAACCCCAGACAATTGCATATATTTTTTGATGATTATAGTACAGTCTCCTTTGGGGAACGCCTACAGTCGGGCATGTTTCTATTTTCTCCTGTATATATTTAATAGATAAGTAGCTAACTTACAACAACAAAAAATTCAAACAGTGAAAAGTAATAGAAGCCAGGTGGTCTTGGAAAATCTTGACACGCTTCTTCTGCCTGAAAGGTGAGTAAGTATTTTCCCAACCTAATGATTGCAACAGACGGGCTACTGACCTTTCTTCAAGTCTGCAAAATGAAAAGAATTGTTGAATTTAAATGCAAGCAATCTTAGCAGTTATAAATAAAGTAATATGTTTGTGCTGTTTAAATCTACAACCAAATAAAAAGAAACAAGATGATATGTGCCATCCTTGAATAATGGTAATCAACTACAGATAACTAAAAAATATATAGCAGTGATAGAGAAGAATGAGAATGATTATGAGATGTGTCATAGCAACAAATTGCACTACACCGATACAAATTTTCAAAGTCTGCTTGGATGAATGAAGTAAAAATAACAGTAAGATCTACCAAGTTAGATTATTTCGATCCCATCATTTACTATTAAGCGGAATTGTAGAGCAGTAAGATCTATACCATAAATAGACATGAACTTCAACATCATTGAAATGTCAAGATCAACCAAATCCTTGCAATCATAGAATATAAGAATTTGAAGTAGAATCACACAAGCTATGCCTTCATTTTTTAGACTTTTCATAATTTTAGATGAAAAAAGATGGCACAAGAATAAACAAACATTTTTTTTCAAATTTTAGATTGATGAAGCAATGATTGAAATGAAGTTCTGCTTATAAACAGAACCAGATAGATCAACGCTACAGAATAAAATACATTGAAGTTCCTGCCCATCATTGATTAGCTCTGTCATGTCTATTGGAGTCAGTGATCAATGTTACAAACCATTTATGCGGCAGTCCATAATAAATAACAATACAGATGTTATGCATGGATTTTACTCATTTGACATCAAGTACGATGCCTTACACAAAGATCTAAAGCATCTCCAGTCTCACTCGACAAGGAAAAGACTTTTAACATATCATAAAATGTATTCTAGCTGTAAGATATTTTCCAAATGAGCCAACAGAGAAGGCACTACATGAGCGAGAACAGTAACAGATTATCTAAATGAATCAACAGAGAAGAAACTATATTGTTTGATCTTTGAATCAATGAATAATGCTGATGGGAAGCCTACTTCATCTTAATGCTAGAAACTCCAGAGAAGGCATTGGGAGAATAAAACCAATTAATCACCAAAACAGAAAAAACGATAAATTTCTCCACCAGGAATGATCTATCATATCACATAGGGTTTGCTCTGAATTCTTCTTCTATGTTTCTCATTACCCAAAAGTGCAAAGCAGTCAATTGCTTGACGGATGAAACAGCCAGGCAACCCCAACCCTAGCCCAGAATCTCCAACCGAGAAACGGCTCTCCAACCAATATCCCTCCGACAAAATCCCTCAGGCCAAATGACTTCATTAACAACTTGGTATGCCCTTTCTTGAGCCTCTGCTATATCACTTCCCATGGCTGTGACACCCATCACGCGTCCTCCCATGGCAACCATATTCCCATGTGAATCCAATGCTGTCCCTGCATGAAATATTTTAACTTTTGATGAAGCAACCTCGGCTTCCTGAAGGTTCTTTATGATAGTGCCTCTTTTATAGTCTCCGGGGTAGCCTTTACTTGCAAGGAAAACAACCAAGGCAGATTCCTTTCCAATCCAATGTTACCCCACTCAATTTTCCTTTGCAAGCTGCAAGTAGAATTTGAACCAAATCTGATTCCAAGCGAACCATTAAAACCTGCACAAGTGGAATTGGTAAAAAGGTTTAGAAAGCTGATACCAAATCCAAACAACATGAAATTACCAAACTAAAGTACTTTCATCAGAAGAAATTTGATCACCCCTACGATATATTACCCCATCTTGATAAAGAATTATGTAAATCAATACCATGCAATAATACAAAGTCAGCTTATTCTATGTGTCTCTAGCTAACACAGCAGAACTTGCTTTGATGAATTCTTACTATACGATGCATTATGAATCACATTATATTAGCACAGGTGTATTGCTTTCACTTAGAATCAGCATAGTCACTCTCATTGATTACAGGGTAATAATTCATAAAAGGCTAGTTATATTACTGGCATGTAACTCTGCTATCTTACTAGCTTGTACAGAGTGATAACCATTGCTCTCTAGGAGTATGAGCTGTAATATGGAGTGATACTCCCCACGATCTCTTATGACATTACTCTTATCTATTACTATGAATACATTGGAACCATTAAGTATCACCATTGACTATTATGATGATGTAGTAACCACACTTCTTGTAACCATTATAAGCGGTAAGCTAACTAGTATCATTACCTTATAAGCTCAATCATAATGAGTAATGGCTTGTACTAGATTAACTGCCTGTATTGTATGGAAGCTATCATAGTTAGGGGAATAGAACATCATGTTAGTAAGTAAGCATCAAGCTGAACTAGGTGTTACTTATGTTCCAGTAATGTAACTATGTTTTATATGACGGGAATAAGATTGATATTGAAAGCTCAGTATAAGAGACAGGTTACATACTCTATTAGCTTCTGTGATAAGTACATGTTGTAATCATGTGATATGAAAGAGTAATGGCATTGGCTTATCTCAAAGCTATGTTTATCCCAGCTTATTAGCAGTAGCATATATTATGGATATGTAATTAGATTCAGCTTAGTGTATGTATCCTTACTATGTAAGAGCTATATATGGCTTTAATTAGGGATAGCTTACTCTATTACAGAGTAATTACAAAGGCGTATGTGTATAACAGAGTTGTGTTTGATTACTATATTATAGATAGTAATACTATACGTATATTTGATATAACAGAGCTTTATAGGGTGTTCTATTCCGGTCCGATTACAGATTGCAATGGTTATTATTACCATATCTACTTGTGAGCTAAACCAGTCTCTATATTCAACAGATTGGTCATAAGGAAACAAGCAATGATAAGGTGAAAGTGATTCCATGGAATGATTGAACACCATTGTTCGTATTTAACACATTATAGATTAGGGAATAAGCATGATACTCTGTTCATTAACTAAGATGGTATAACTCATATCCAATGAAAGCTGGAACAAAGGTACTTGGGTTACTAGATATGCCAATTTGTTCGAGTTGAAGGCGGTGATAGCTTGTTGAACCTATAACATAGGTGAATAGGAGATAGCAACATGATTGCACACTCACAAGGGCATTAGATCATCTACATGTAGAGATAGTACTTTCCATAAGCTTATGAATGTTGAAATATTGTAACTGCAAAGAGTATTCTAATTATTATTGATGTATTATTCATTAGATCAATCCCCTTTTGTGGATTGATCATGTCGGGTATTGTAAATGACCAAATCCCCTTTTGCGGATTGGTCAAACCCTAATTGTAATAGGCTAAATGAGAAGTCGGCCCCAGAATATATTAAAGTGGTTATAACCACCCAGAATGAGAAGTCGGCCCTGCCAGTGAAAAGACACCTCAGTTCAGCGCCTGCTAGATTGTATAAATAAGAGGCTAGCGCCTCATTTGTTCACTCACCCACTTGTTCATCCGAGTGCAAGTTTGGAGCTACAGTTGGAGAAGAAGGAAGAGAGAGAGAAGTGCATTCTTGGGAGAGGACTTTCTGTATTGTTTGGTTTTTTCTCTTGGCATTGTATTGGATATCTATATTGAGGAACTTTTTGCTGGGTTTTCTCCCCCATGAGGGTTTCCCAGGATAAACGATGCGTCTCTTGTGATTGTGTATTTCTCAGTGATCCTATCTATGATATGGTTATCTAGTGAATTGAAAAGAAACCTAATAATAGCTTAAAACTTAACATGGTATCAGAGCTAAGCTGAAGAGAGCATCTTTCACAAGAAGAAGAAAAACGTCACTGTTGTCGTACATGCAAATTAGGGCTTTTCATTGAAGAAGAATTTCAGCCCCAAAGCCATCTAAAAAAGTGCGCCCTACCTCAAGGAACACTTTGGCATCTTCAGCGCACCTTTTCAGTGGTTGGATCTCCCAGAAAGTGAAACCCTAGTTTTCACAAAGTACCAGAAGCACCAGTCCAGAAATCCGTTGATCAAGTTTGAAGGGGTAAAAGTTGGATTTTCTGAAATCTAACCACACCAAGCTACTCGTCTCAGCCAAGCGCACCTCCTGGTAAGTTCAGAATTCAATTTTGAGCATTTTCATTTTTTGTTCATTTTCCTAGCTCCAGGTAAAAGATGTATGCAAGCACTAAGCTTGTTGAAAAGCTAGAAGGTGTGGAAAAATTTCGTGCCTGGAAGTATAGGATTGGACTCATTCTTGAAGAGAATGACCTAGCAAGATTCGTTAAAGAAGAAGTACCAGAACCCGACGATGTTGCAAATAAAGAAAAGCACCAAAAGGACACAATTAGGGCTAAAAGAATCATTGCATATTCTATCAAAGATCACTTGATTCCTCAAGTGTCTTCAAAGAAAACTCCAAAAGAAATGGTTGATGCCCTAACCAGGCTATATGAAAGAAAGAACATAAATCGAAAGATGAATCTAAGAACTCAACTCAAGAATACAAGGATGCAGAAAGGAGAAGTGATCCAGGAATATTTCTCCAGAATATCACAATTCAAAGAACAACTAGAAGCAATTGGAGATATTATAGATGAAGACGAACTTACAATGACGGCCCTTAATGGTCTCACAAGACCTTGGGATGCATTTATCCAAACAATTTGTGCCAGAAAAGAGAAACTAAAATTTGACAGTCTTTGGGAAGAATGTATTCAAGAAGAATCAAGAGTAGCTAACCGAGAATCTTTACTATCAAGAGATGAAGATCAAGCCCTAGCTACTCACACTAAAGGAGGAAGAAAGAAGTCTTACTTCCAGAAAGATACTCATAAAGAGTCTCACCCCCAAAACAAATTCATACATAAAGAATCTCAACCAAGGAGATTCTAGAAGAAAGGACAAAGAAAAGAAAGAGATTTCTCATCTTACCAATGCTACCATTGTGACAAGATGGGACATATTGCGAGACATTGTCCAGCTAGACGAGAAGAATACAAGAAGAAAAGCAAGAGGCATCATGCCCATGCAGTTGAAGATGAAGAGCCACCCACAAAGATGTTTAAAGAACGAATTGAAGACTATGTCCCAATCTCGGCCCTCTTAGGATCAATATCACCTGGAGAGGACACTTGGCTCATTGATAGTGGTGCTTCCAAGCACATGACAGGTCAAAGAGACATTCTCTCTTGCCTTTTAGAAAAGAAGTTTTCTCAGAAAGTTACGCATGGAGATGATTATCAATACCCCATCAAGGGAGTAGGAGAATCAAACTACAAGTTGAATTCAAGGACTCCAATGAAGATGAAGGATGTACTCTATGTACCAAGTTTGAAAAAGAACCTACTCTCCATATTAGCTTTAGAAAAGAAAGGCTTCAGAGTTGCCTTTATAGATGGAGAAGTTCTTATGTTGGCTAAAGGAAAAACCATGAAAGAAGCAATCGTTATTTGAAAAGAAGAAGGTGGCTTATATAAGCTAAAGGGTCACTCAGAAGCAGCCATGACCCACGCCATTGAGAATCCATGTGAACTTTGGCATAGAAGATTAGCCCACATCAACTACAAGGCATTACCGTATGTATGCAAAGCAGTCACAGGTCTACCAGAACTCAAGGTTGACCATGAAGGTGTGTGCAATGGATGTGCACAAGAGAAGAACATCAAGAACCATTTTCCGAAGAGAGACAGTAAAGCAGAAGGAGTCTTAGAACTCATTCACTCAGATGTGTGTGGCCCAATGCCATCATCCTCCATCGGTGGGTATGTATACTATGTATCATTTATTGATGACTATTCTCGTAAAACCTGGGTTTACTTTTTGAAATCAAAAGATGAAGTGTTCAGTAAATTCAAGGAATTCAAAGCCTTGATAGAGAATCTTTCTGAAAGAAAGATCAAGATACGCAGGTCAGATAATGGAGGAGAATACACCTCAAAAGAGTTTGTAAACTATTGCAAAGATGTCGGAATCAAGAGGGAGCTCACCACTCCCTACAATCCTCAACAAAATGGTGGAGCAGAAAGAAAGAACAGAACTATAATGGAAGCAGTGAAGGCCATGATCCATGATCAAGATCTTCCAATGTGCTTATGGGCAGAAGCAGCAAGAACAGTAGTATATGTACAAAAACAATTGTTCCATAGTGCACTTGGGTTCAAGACCCCTGAAGAGATGTTCTCAGGAAAGAAGCCAGAAGTAAGCCATCTCAAAATATTTGGCTGCCCAGTATTTGCACATATCCCAAAAGAGAAGAGAAACAAGTTGGACCTGTTATCGCACGGTTTGTAGGAAAGGTCCAAGGGCTTGAAACCGGCGTAACAGGAGCTTCCCCACCCACTGTCACCTCGATGGGGAGCTCTTTCTATTCAGGAGGGAAAGTCCAAGGGAGACGTCCCTAAGGCAATCTGGATAAAGGAAAGGGTAAAGGGTAAAGGCCAAGTCCAAGAAGACCCCTTTCACAGATTGCTGCCCAAGAAGAGATAGTCAAAAGATGAATTCCACTGATGATGCACCTGTTTGCGAGACAAAACAAAGAGAAACTAGAACGTGCTTGCAGTGCGTTAGTACTTCATAGGCATTCAAGACTATCTTTCAATCAATATATGAGCAATGATTAAATGCAATTGTTGACAAAGTCAATGATTGCTAGGCAAAGTTTATAACTTAAAAAACACTTCTTCAACAAAGCATAGAAGATAATAGGCATTCAATGTTCAATATAAGACCATGTATCATATCAATAATGCATTAAACATGTCAAATCAGCTCACATATACCAAGTTGCTGCGTCACCTATACAAAATCTGCTACAAGGGGTGACGTCAAGCTTTATCAATGGGTCA
>JASDQU010281992.1:682-14653 GCA_032191745.1 Picea mariana
TATTTAACAATGCACCAAATTTAGTAAACTATCTGCCTCAACTTTAAATGCGGGCCACTCGAATAGTTAATATGTAATCAAAGAAAATTGTCTGCCAAATAAATTCAATCAGCACCCGAGTTCCCATCAAATTCCCTCATATGGCCTTTCAATTCACTTGCATGTAGCTCTAGACATAATAGAAAAGGACATTTTGATGATCCCACTGCTGTCATCGAAAGCCCAGTGACAGCTGCCTTTACTTTTTTTCCACGGTGGAAGATTCCGCGCTGGAAACCCACTCCAGATACTTCCCCACATAGTGGCTGGTATGGGAGTGATAAAGCTTCACAGCCCCAAGGGACACAGGTTTCGAACTCGTGACCTCTCCCCAAACTGGAAGAGTGTACGCACGTCTTAACCAATTGTGCTATCCCATGAGACAGCTGCCTTTACTTGAATTATGAATAACACACATTTCAATTTGATCCAATTTGATCTTGATTTCGAGCTGGCAAATATTAGGGCTCAAATATAATTGAATACTTATTAAGCAGCTACTGTCTCACCGTGACTGGAGGGTTTGCATTCATACTCAACTTAAGACGACATTTATCATGAAAGATCAAAACATCATGTAAGTTTGTTTTTTTTAATATATCCAACAAAAAATTTAATTTTTTCTTATTACTTGTAGTTTTTTAATCTCTACATGAAGCCAATAGCCTCAGACTCACTTGTGAGTAACAAAAGCTACGGTCAAAGTAATGGGGAGAAAGAAGGAAAAGAATTTAAAAACCATCAACTGATGCTAATCTTTTTGTCAATACTTAGAAATACATGAAAACTTAATCTACAAAGCTGCGGTCAAAGTAATGGGGGAGAAAGAAGTAACAGAATTTAAAAATCATCCACTGATACTAATCTTTTTGTCAATACTTAGAAATACATGAGAACTTAAGAGTGTTATTTGAGAACTTAAGAGTTTGATAAAATGAAAGTATTCAAAAATATAAAATCAGTTTATTGGATGATCCATAAAAGGTTCACTCCATACATCTCTTACCTCGGAATATTAAATATAGTTTGCTCTTACCTCGGAATATTAAATATAGTAAAGCCAAACAGAAAGAATGATGACTATAAATAAATGCTTAATTGAACTCTTAAGTTGATTTCTGCAACATTGACACCAAATTCGATCCGGCAAATGCTGCAGGCCCACCGACAACAGACAGTAGAGCTATTACAACTTGCAGTGCTACTTCCCAACTTGAATCATCGGGAACAAAATAGACACATAATGGCCCTGCAATCAGAAGAGCTATTGCTAGATTTAGAAGCGCTCCAGGTGTGTTAGGATCAGTGGCTGATGAAAGTATACCCAGCTCCTCTGCTTTTGAAAGAAGACCCAGGCTTTCAATTTTAGAAAGAGAGAGACCAGACTTTTCAGCAGCAGATAATAGGCCTGCCTTTTCTGCTTTGGATAACAATCTCAGCTGTTCCACCCTTGAGAGCAACTTTATTGATGACCCATTAATTTCATTTTTTGGTCGTAAAACAGCAGATTTATCACCCAGTGGAAAAACCTTAACCTGCATGAGTGAAAAAATTATTAGTTTGTTATAAAAAAAACAAGAAGTAAAAGAAACAGAAATATTGATAACAAAGAATAGACCAAGACCTAATTTGATGGAAACATAAAAAGTGATCACCATAAACAATTCAGCAGCTTCATTTGCACACAAAGATAAGATGTGTACTCGAAAGAATTCACATGTATTCTCTATTGTTTTCCTGTACAGCAATGTATTCTCTATTGTTTTCCTGTACAGCAATAAAAGTCTCCTGAGCACATAATGTTGCCAGACAGCTGCAGCAAAAACTTGCAGAATACCTTTCTGTTATTCCGAAGAACCAAGTCTACAGTATCTGCAACGTTAATCAGTGAGTTTGTCACGGACAACAATGTCTTTGATACAAACAGCTAAGATGACGCACATTGAAATATTCAATTGGCCAAAGTTTGTATGGCAGTCCCTTACTTCCTAGTTTAAATTTTTTCTTGGTCCATACTTGAAGATTAGATCAAGTACTAAATAGGCTATACAGAGCAATAACTGATATATTTTTGCTGTGTTTTGTATGTACATGATGTGAGGGTCATTATACCTTTTGAAATAAGTTCCTTTAGGCAACATGCGAATGCCAAATCAGAAAGTCGTGATCTTCTTCAGTTGGGTAGCTGTTACAATGTTTCCCCTCTTGTGATTTCATGAAAGATGGGATCATACACTGACATCCAAACCAGTTTTCAGGATAGTATGACTGCTAAACATATATGAACACACCCAAGGGTCATTGCTATCTTTAGTTAAAACTTAAACCCCTTTGGTTGTAATTTCTTCAGGATAAACCAAGGGATATGTCATTGGTGTTCGGGAGAACCACATACAAGTTTGTGCATGCCACTGTTATCTTTGTCGGCTATAATTGTTGTAGTAGCCTTTGTTAGACTAGTACAATGCCAATTCTATTCATGTTTGATGAAGAGGAACCCTGTTGAGTCTCTCAGGAGGGTTTTAGGCATCACACCCCTACTTTATAATTACTAATTGTTCCTATCTCCTAAGCTGTTAAAACTGCAAGCATGTACTTGATATGCGTAGTTTAAAACTTAGTATGTTGGTTCAACACCCAAAAATTGAGAACGCATTGATCATTTTTATGGTGCTTCTAAGGAGTCACTAGTGCCATGGCTTAGGGTTATCGCCATGTTAGATATGTGTGTATGCATTTATCAGAGATCGTGTTTTCAATTCTACAACCATATTAGTGAATGAAGAGAAACTCTTAAGGACACTTGTTTGGAAATCCATAGCACTGGAAATGTTAATTGTCATTTCCAAACACAGAATGTTATTTGTAGGCCCTAGAAGAAATTTGTGCTAAAGAGTGTCGTTATGTTCGTCTTGTAGTTGAATATTGCTGGCTTGGAGAACAAAGACCTTGGAGGGCATCCCAATGGTACTTGGTATGACATGCATATTAGAAAGTGTCTTTGACGTAAGTACAGCTTGCTTTTCTGAATTCCATCAGGTACATATCCATGCTTGAAGTCATGTAGAATGGTGCATGAAAGTTTCCTTGGGTATGTAGATTGGTTTTTGCCTCTCGAGGTCACATGGTGTATTTATGGTAAGTGTGTAAATGCATCTTGTAAGCTAAAACTCCATATTTTTTATTTGAAATCTTCCTATAGTAGCTATGACAGAGAAAACAAAAACATAATTATTGCTGAGATCCTCAAGTGACAAAACAATGGTCAAATGGACTAAAGTTGTAACAAGCATACATACAGCAAAAGACTGCTTAAAACAAAAAATAGTAGCCAAAAAAGTAACACAAGTAAAAACATGTCTGAAGTAATATAGTTGTAGACGCCACTACAAGGTCTTCCAGGAGCTGTTCAAGGGTTCCATACAATGATATACAACTCTCCTGTTATTCTGGGTTTTGGAAGTATCCCGTGAGAATGTTGAGGAGGCAATGGAATTGGATGAAGAGCCACTCCTATCACTTTGTGTTCAACTTGTGTGTTATGAGAAGGAAAAAATTGGTGATTAGATGCCTATTGTCTATGGAAATTTTTAAAATCCGTGCTCAAGAAAAATTCAGAAATTTGACTTCATTTACTTGAGGCTTCCCATGTCTATTTCCTGTGACCTTTCACCCTTATGGCTGAATCTGATATAAATTACAGCAGCATATATTTCACTTCTGTCCAACCAAATACATAAGGCAGCCCAAGAAAATAAACACTGAACAAATGTACCTCAAGGGAACTGTGTTTCCATCCCTCAAGACACAATCCTGAAYATATGACAGATCTGAAAATAACTTATAAATATTAGATTTGTTACAGCAACAAATCTTCCCTCTTAGCTTCTACTTGTCAAATCACACAACAAAATCTACTCACTGTTATGTTAGATCAGCATACATAACCAGCACTAGAAAGTTGAAACTACTCAATTACCATGAGATCATAARCTGAAAATCAGATCTGCAAGTACATAAAGTTTGGACAGCATAGTACACTTCATATATACATATGAATGAAATTACAAGTACATACCAACAACTTATCACAAGCTGGTACAAGATAGTCCTTCAAGCTTATCACAAGCTAGGGCTCTCCAATGTATCCAAATTCCAAAACTTAACTAGAGCATCCACCATCAATAGCAAACCCTAACTAGCAAACATGGTCTAGCAAAGTATCACGCCAAGTTACTCCTAGCCACTCCAAAGGCTCAACAAGGTAACTGTTACCCGTTGATTTTCACAAGGGTATCCTGGTGAAATCCTTCACTGCTGTCACCACTATTGATCCTTGAATAGTAAGCATGACAGTTGTGGTCTCAGGTAAAAAGGAGTGCTGAAGGCATTACCTTTGGTTTGCATGACAAAATCTGCCCACAGGACAAGATTTTGGACACCAAAGAATTCTTAAATCTGTTTTTCATAAGCTAGAATCTTTGCCAATTCGGATAATGGCATGGGAATCTTAAGCTTCCAAGCTCATGAGAAAGGTCAAAAACAAGTGTGGACTAAAGAACAAGTTCAGGAACTTTACCAACGTGACTTTGTTTAGCATGCACATATTTCTCAAATACTTGAGGGTAAGAATTATTTACAGCTTTGCCAATAAAATACTTCTTCTGAGCTATGGGCTATTTAGGACTGGATTGGAAAGGGACTCATCTTTATTTTGCTCAGTAAAGTTAGGCCTAGGCCTTAAATAATACTTTATTTTGAGCTCTGCAATCAGATTATTGGAAATAGGTTTAAGCTGAAAAAGATAAAGGCCAAAAGACTAAGCATTTTCATTCCTGCAGATCTAATTGTTAATGGAAAACCCTTTGAAAGAGATCATGCCACTGCTCAATTCCTCAAGTTCATCCTATGTAATATGGATCGTCCCTTTATCATCAAATATTAGATTCACATCAGGAGGGAACTCTTCTGATTCCATGATTACATCCTCCTCATTGTAGTCAGGTTGATCCTGAGAAGACTGTCCTTGAGACAACATAGCATTGGATGTGGTCTTCGTAGGAGCAGGTACCTGAAGGTCTTCTGGAATTTTATCTATTTTCATCTGTTGAGGATTAAAGGGCCTTTTGATAGGAGCATGGTTCCTCATGGAGAGATTTTGGGGGCTAGGGGCTGGATTAGGAGCAGGCTGAGCAGCTTGGTTCTGCTTAAATCTGGTCACATCATTGGTTAGAAGTTAGAACCCTAATCATCTTAGCGATCTCATCCAATCTCAAGTCTTGATAGCTAGAAAATGAGGCAAGAGAAAAACTTTCTTCTTTATATTTCTTCTTTTATTGATGATCTGTCCTATGTTTGGATAGCTTCCCTGAGGCCAACATGTTTTCCTCCAGATCTACAACATCATTGAACATTTGTTCAAGAGTGAGAGACACTTCCTTTAGGAGAAGGGAAAAATTAAGCTTATGGGCTGCTGCATAAGCAACTTGAGAAGCAGATTTTGAAGGTTTTGATAACAACGGGTATTTTATAATATAATTTCCCAAATCTCTTATTTAATGCCAATATGGTCTCTCCATTCTTTCTTCACAAGTAATTGAACTCAGTGAGATAATAATAGTGGTCATTTTTCTCACCCCATCAAATCTCACAAAAGTCTACCCATGACTACTGAATTAGCAGGCAGGTCCCTGAACCATTTCCTTGCATCTCCCTCTAAAGAATGACAGAACATTCTCATGAAAATATCACCATGGTCAATGGAAAAGTTGCCCGTGCAGTCTTGGAAGGATGTGATGTGATCCTCTACAATTATCCCATTATCTCCATTGAATTTTGGTAAGACTTTGAGGTAGTTTTCTGGCATATCAAGGAGAACTGGAGTAAGTCTGGGGTCTCTATACCTGTTAGCCAACCAAGGGTTTGGCCTCTGAGCCATTTGAGGAAGGTTGGTTGGTAATTGGCTGATTGGGTGTATAGACTTTCCTTCCCAAAAGGTTTCTAGCAGTAAACAGGGAAGTTACCCCACCAATGCAGAAAGGACAAGAGGGGGCCCAAACAAATCAACCAAGGAAGGAGAAACAAGATATTTGACTTGTACTTCTTCTAATACAATAGAAAATGGAAATATTCTTTCATAAGTACAAGGGATATCTTATGAAGAATGAGAAGTCGTATGAAAGTTACCTAGAAAGGAATCTATGGCATACTGCCTTCTAGCTTCTATGACTACTTCCTTAGGGTTTGGAAGAACTCGATACAGTGGTTGATCATGCTTGGATATGGTATGTATCCTATGGGTCTTCATCGCTGAAACAATGGAGTTTCCAAGTGAATGCTAGATTTTCAAGTTACTCCAAAAGTGTTTACACCATGTTTGGGGGTGCTTCATGAGATTTGGGGTACATGGTGTATGTTCAGCCCCTAGATCAGCCCCTAGATGGTAAGAGATGGTTTGTAGAATGAGAGATGGTCCATGATAGATATGCACAGTTGAGATAGCTTGCTTAGTGGATTATTGACCTAAATTTATTGAAGGCTCGGTGTTCTTCACTTGGGCATTGGAGATCTCTCGACAGTTTGGTGGAAGCCCTTCATTGAGGCCTCGTGGAGGAGCCACTTGTTTAGAGAGAGACCTACAAGGAATGTGGAGCAGTTTGCATCATGGAGGAGGGATTCAAGCCCTAGTTGACATGCGGTAGCTTGATTTCTTGTTCAGAGGATAGGAGATGGATTGGGGATGCCTAGGGATTCAACAATGTTCTTGCAAGGGGTAGATGACCCTGTGGAATACACTGGTTTGGAGGATAGATGGAGTCCATGGAGGCTCGTGATGGAGTGGTGTGGACTTGCCTTGTGTAGCTACATCACCTTGGACTCATTATTGTGCACAACATCACCATTGGATCATGACACTTGTACTCTAGAATGGATGTCTCACTTGTGCCTACAAGGCCTCATGTAGGTTGCTTGTAAGGGCTAAGGCCCACATAGTATTTTTGGCCTCCCTAACATCTCATATAAATAGAGGAAGGAAAGAGTCTTTCCACAACATATTCATTTACACTTCACTCTTGTGATGAGATGTGACTAAGATAAGTGAGTACGCACTTCCTGATCCAAATTGGATCCTCTCCAAAATTTTGTAATAAGCACTTAGTTGCTTTCCCTTTTGTGAATTTTGTAAACATGTCCATTTTTTTGTTTTATTTTTCCTTCTTGGCAAAAATTGGAAGTGGAAACAAACCATTGTGATGGTTGGCCTTCCAAAGGAAGCCCATTAAAACAATGAGGCTTGTAGTGAGGAGAAGAGAAAGGGAGAATGGAGAACTTGGGGAAGTTTGCAGAGATGAGAGATTAAAAAGTGCAGCCTGCTTGAAGATCGATGGATGAAGGAATCAAGGAGCCTATCCACGATGAGTGAATGCATCTCTGAGCCATGGCCATCTGCATTTTTTTAGTGAGTAACAATGCATGAGATTTTTTGGCATGCATAGCTCACCCTTTGTAATGAATTTCCTAAGCAAGATAACTCTCTATTGTTATACTATGTGGTTGCAATATTCTCTATGGAGGTTTATTATGGTTTTGGTTTGAGTTTTATTGCTTGAAATTTATGTTCTGGTTAGTAGATGCAAGCTTCAATAGCTCAATCCTCTATGCGAAGTGTTTTGTCTTGTTGATTGAGTTTCCACTCACCCAAAAATTGCATTTCCTCCTCTGGGATGCGATTTAGATTATTGGTTGGTTTGTTCTTTGCCCACAGGCCATACACATCATTTTCATACTTCCTTGGTGTTTTTCCTTTTCCCATAGGTCATACACAAACCATACTTAGTGTTCCAATGCTGCCTGGGAGTTTTCTCCACTATTGGATGACTAAATCCGTCCATAGAACATTTTATTCATTATTGGCCGACTTAATTTGCCCCCTGGGCGTTTTTCTCCATTGTTGGATGACTATATCTGTCCACTAAGAATTTCCCTCACTGTTGGTCGATTTAATTCATCCCTGGGGCATTTTTCTCCATTGTTGGATGACTAAATCCATCCACTAAGCATTTCCTTCATTGTTGGTCTTGGAAACATAGATCACTATGTAATGAGTGTTGGGCCTGAACCTTCCCTTAAACACAGTTTGGGAACTCAGTTGGCATTGGTTTGGAAACCATAAGCAATGCAATCCAAGCAGTAAACAAACCAAAGAACAAAGAACAAAATATAAATTCCACAGAGGATCTGTGTAGACAAATCAGACAAGCCATAGGCCCACCATTTACAGATGAGATGGTATCAAAGCAGGTTCATCAAAGACTTGAAGCAGTTGCCATGGGAAAAGCATTGAATAGGAAGAAGCTAGAAGAGTTGAGAGACTTCAATGGGCAAATCCATGAAGAAATTCGTTATTGGAGGCAGAGAGCAAATGAGCTGGAAAAAGAGATTGCCAAGCGTCGGGACTCCTTCCACCGCCATGAGGGAAGAATTAGATAGGAGAAGATTGTAGCTCTTGCAATTGGGGGAGAAATTCACTGAGTTGGATAATTGGCAAGAGGAGAGGTTCACCAAAGTCATTGTTCAGCTATACCAGATCTTGGCAGCAAAGGAAGAGGCCTTGAAGGAGCTAAAAGAAGTTATCCAAGAGACCAAGAAATCCCATTCTATTACCACTGTCAAAGCTAGCACCATGACCACGTCAAGCATGGTAAACTCACCATCTAAGACCCTTTTTCAAGAGACCTTCGATGACTTTGAAAAGCACATTAGAGGCATCAGATCCAAGCTAATGAGACAAATGGGCTATGATGGCCAAGGGATAGGCAAGGAAGGCCAATGGATTCTAATCCCCATTATAACTCATCAAAGGCCAAAGCATGAAGACCTAGGATTCAATGGACATGAAGATAGCACAAGTTCAGTTCAAATCACCTTTTTCAAGGCAAAATAAATTGGAAAAGAAGCCATTCCCATGGAGGAAAAGGAACTAGAAAAAGGAGTGTGCAGAAAGCCACTCAAATATGCTTGTAGAATCTTGGAAGAGGGAAGCAAAGAGATGATTCCACCATCCATATTCACTCCAACTCTTGGGGGGGCAAGCAACCAAGCTAGCAAGCATCACCAAAAATGTAAAATGTATGACATAGTTTATTTTTGTTGCAAGAAAAGGGGTCATAAGGCTAGAAATTGTTGGCACTCTAGAGGGCCAAGTAGCCCATGCAAGAACTATTTCCACTATTGCAAATTGACTGGACACTGGGAGGCCAAATGTTGGAGGCTTCACCCGAAACTCCATCCCTAGAACCGAACATCCAAGACGAAATCTGGGAGAGTCAAGCTTAAGGGAAAAGAGGAGTTTCTTACACTTGCATCCCAAGGAGCAGTGGTTTTCCAATGACCTATCATAGCAACGAATGTCATCTATAGCCATGAGATGGGAAACAGGCTTATGCCAAAGGTAGCCCCTACTCAACTCTTATCTTCCATCCTACAGCGGAGGAACCCTTTCTTGGGTATTTGTCGGAATCTACTCGATGATCAAAGAAGAAGAAGATTGAAGGGAGTTGAAATTTTTGAGAACCAAAAGCCTTCAAATGGGGAGGTGTGATCCGAATTGGATCCTATCCAAAATTTTGTAATAAGCACTTAGTTTCTTTCCCTTTGTAAATTTTGTAAACATGCCTTTTTTAATTTTATTTTGTTTGTTTAGCAAAAATTGGAAGTGGAAATGAACCATTGTGATGGTTGACCTTCCAAAGGCCCATTAAAACAATGAGGGTTGTAGTGAGGAGAAGAGAAATGGATAATGGAGAACTTGCAGAAGTTTGCAGAGATGAGAGCTCAAAGAGTACAACTTGCTTGAATATTGGTGGACGAAGAAGTCCAAGAGCCTGCCCACAATGAGCAAAGGCATCTCTAAGCCATGGCCATCTGCATTTATTTTAGTGAGTAACAATGCATGAGATTTCTAGGAATGCATAGCTCACCCTTTGTAATGAATTTCCTGAGCAAGATCAATCTTTGTTGTTTATACTATGTGGGTGTAATCTTCTCTATGGAGGTTTGTTGTGGTTTTGGTTCGAGTTTTATTGCTTGAAATTTATATTCTAGTTAGTAGATGCAAGCTTCACTAGCTCAATCTTCTCTGGGTAGTGTTTTGTCTTGTTGAGTTTCCACTCACCCACAAATTGTATTTCCTCCTCTCGGGTGCGATTTAGATTATTGGCTGGCTTGTTTTTTGCCCACAAGCCATACACATCATTTTCATACTTCTTGGGTGTTTTTCCTTTGCCTATAGGCTGTACACAAACCATACTCAGTGTTCTAATGTTGCATGGGAGTTTTTCTCCACTGTTGGATGACTAAATCCGTCCATAAAACATTTTTTTAATTGTTGGTCAACTTGATTTCCCCCCTGGGCGTTTTTCTCCACTATTGGATGACTAAATCTGTCCACTAAGCATTTCCTTCACTGTTGGTTGACTTAATTCATCCTCTAGGCATTTTTCTCCATTGTTGGATGACTAAATCCATCCACTGAGCATTTCCTTCATTGTTGGTCTTAAACAGAAAGATCACTATTGAATGAGTGTTGGGCCTCAACCTTCCCTTAAACACAGTTTGGGAACTCATTTAGCATTAGTTTGGTGACCACAAGCAACACAAACCAAAGAACAAAGAACAAAATATAAATTCCACAAAGGATCTGTGTTAAGAAAATGGAAAGGCCATAGGCCCACCGTTTACGGATCACTTCCTCTCGCTCTCTCTTAGTATTCACTTGTACTTGTATTCTCTCTCTCTCTTGAGGCACTAGGGTTTATTGGTCTTCTTGGAGTTTCTTGGAGCATCTTGGAGTTCTAGGGTTAGGGGTTATCCCTTGGAGATTGGAGATTGGGATTTTGAGAGATAAACCTTGAGTGGATTTCTGAAGAAGAAGAGAAGTGGAGGATGTCTTGCCTTTGAGGTTGTGTTGGAGAGATTCTTGCACTTGGATCTTCTTTATTGAGCTAGGGTTTGATGATTTACCCTAGAGATTTTTGGATAGTTGGAGTTTTTGTAGCCTTAAGAGAAAGCTATGGTGTATGCTTGTATTTCATCTTGAGCTTATATATGAAGTTTCTAGCTGTCCACATCTTGTGTCTGTTGATTCACACAATTGACATCTTTTGGCACCCTTTTCCCCTTTTTTTTAATCCCTTTTTCCACCCTTTTGGCACCTATAACCCTGTATTAGTCCATTTTAATACTTATATGTGTGATTCAGCTTAAGGTGTTTTCCAACTCATTTCTTTTAGTATTTTGTGTGAATATATGATTAAATATTATAAAACAAACATATTTTCACTTATCTTTCAAAACAGGGTCAGCTTGTTGGTTGTTACAGGAACAAGAGAAACTTGTAATCAAAGGATCTACGAACTAGGTTTTTGTGATTTTTGGTGTGAAAAATCATTAGTCAAAATGAACATCTCCACAAAAAATCTCAACAACCAAGATCGTACTTTGGGAGAAATCAGTTGTTTATCAGTGATTACAGGAACATGCGGTTCTTGTAACTGCGCAGTTTTTACTCTTGCTCTGAATCCGTAAGGTCAAATTAGAACTTCCTCTTCAACCATTAAATATCTGCTATGGATTTGGGATTATCATTCAACTATATTGTATATAGAAGAATCTTGGAGCTCTTGATAAATTTGTTAGCAAAGATCTTGGAGATATTTATGAGTTGATTTTTAGTTGCTAACTTTTAACAAATGGTTGTAACCACATGAGAAATTTCTGGATCTGAATTTAATATTTGTTATTTCAGTTTCAAGGCAAGCTCATGTATAAAAGAGAGTGTCTCCTCCATTCTATGGGGGGATTCTTGGAACATATGTCCAGATTATGAAGGAATAGAATAAAACTTCTTGAGATTTTCTTTCATATAGATTTCAGTTTTATAGTGTCTATGTGGTATGATTTGATTTAATTTTATGATATTGTAGTTTAATTTGCTGCCTTGATCCTTGGGAGATAGAGCTCACTCCGTGAGAACATGGTGGTTTTTTGTTTCATTTTATATGTCCTTATTTATTCCTTTATTTCATTTCAGATTTATAAATAGAGTACTTATTTTCTGAACTGTAATCGAACTAATTAAAACAGAGTATTATTACACGAAGTGTTCATCAAACATATGACTATAATCTGAGTTTCTACCCTTGTAATCATAAGTAGATAATGGTTCGGAGATGATTTTCTCTATGTAAATGAAATAAGTGTGTTTCCTTTTCTCCAATGCAACTTTCAATTCATAGATTAGTTTTTATCAAAGTTTGCCAACACCGGAAGTGGCGATTTATGGAAATAGGAATTGCTTAAATCATGCCAAAAGATAACCTACTGACAACAGGGTCCCAGTAGCATGATCGGTGTTCAAGTACATGACATTGCCAAGAGTGATTGAGTTAGCTTATGTTTTATGAAGTGTGGTGTGTTTCCTTTCCACAATGTCATTTCAAATTTGTAGATTAATGATGCCATTTCCTTTTCTTAGAAGCATATTAAATAAACTAGTGCAAGTTAGGAAGTGCAGACTACACATACACTGCACGATATCTTGCAAGTTTACAAACTCCGAATTGATAATAAAATGTAACAGGATTTAGACATATAAATTGACTGTCAATGTCATTTTCAGATTTGAATTTCAGCTATATATGTTCTTTATGCTTTTCTATTTACATCCACTTATGCCTTGCTGATTGGACATAAGTAAAAGGGAAAATTGTTACATCTAAGGAATAATATAAGGGAGGGGCTGATTTTACTGCTGTTATACTGCTGTAAAAGTGCATTTCAGATTATTGGCTGATAAGTTGCCCTACAAGTGGCTGAAACTTATTTCTTTGTTGGGTGTCTTTTCTCCTTGAATTTCAAGGAAGTTTGGGCTGTTTGAAGGGAATTATTGTGATCTTTCTGTTGTTGTTTTATACTATAATTTACAGCAGTCCTAAAGGCTGAAAATTCTAACGCTAAGATCTGGGAAACCTTCTAGGAAGAAGGTGAAATTTCAATTTTTCATTAATTGCCAGAGTGCATGAAATTTCCACAATAAATATTCAGCTTCCATGATTTAAGCGCTGCAGTTTACTGGTTCCAAGGAAGTACGTCTTTCTAGTTGTCAATCCTTCTTCACCTCAAATGCCAAACTATTTTCTTTGTTTGTTTTCTAGGAAGAAGCTCCCTCCTCGACAACAGTGCCACTTGAGATGTTGTCCCTTGAGATATTCCTCTTGAAGGGAAACAATACCAAGGCATCCACTAGAGGTAAAAACCTCCCCACCATAATACTAGAGGAAGAGTCCTCTGGCCAAAGGGGTAACCCTTAAATTCTTTAAGATGTTTGCTTAAAGCACACTATCACTGTATTTTAAAGATTTATTGTAGTGAGAACAAATTCATACCTTTATAAATCCTTGAGCACCATCACACAGGTCTCCTTATACATTGGGCACTTGGAGAGACACTTGAGAAAATATTTTCTCAACCTAACAAGTGTTAGAATATCAATCTACACTCTGAACTTAGACTCCATCATCAAGGAGGGAATGTAGCTCAGTGGTAGAGCAGCCTATGGGGTGTGGAGCAAGTTCTTGGTTCAATTCCTAGCCGATCCAATCTTTTCAACATTATAACATGGTATCAAAGCCAAGTGTTGTGTTAATTGGCAAAGTCTGGCTTGAGGAGGGCTGCTGGAATATCAATCCATACTCTGAACCAGTGTTACCAGAAGCAGGAGCGAAGCAGGAGTGAAGCGGGAGCGTATTAGGAAGCGGGAGCGTCGGAAGCGTCATTTTCCAAAAATCCTCGGAAGCGAAGCGTCCGGGAAGCATCTGTTATATATATATATATATATAATTTTTTATATATATTGCATTTATATTCAAAAAA
>JASDQU010281996.1:0-13625 GCA_032191745.1 Picea mariana
AGGTTGGTTCCCTGTTACCTTGAAGTACAAATTCGCATCAGCATCACTTTGCTAAAAGCCCAGAATTTTAAGAAAGCCATCAATCCTGTCATACCAAACTCTGGGAGCCTGCTTAAGACCATACAAGGGCTTCCTTAGCTTGCATACAAGAGTGTCCTTGTTATGCAGTACAAAACCATTTTGTTGTCCCACAAAGACCTCATGTTCAATCTTTCCATTCAAGAATGTTGTTTTTACATCCATCTGATGTAGTTTCCAACCAAGAACTGAAGCTAATGCAATAATAACTGGAATGGAGGTATACCTCGCTACAGGGGAAAAAGTCTCATCATAGTCAATTCCTTCTTTCTGAGAGAAGCCTCTGGCTACAAATCTTGCTTTGAACTTTTCCACACTCCCATCGACTGCATGTTTGACCTTATATATCCATTTGGAAGAGACCACTGATTTGTCCTTTGGCCTTGGCACAATGTCCCAGACATTGTTCTTTAGAATAGACTTGTATTCCTCAAGCATGGAGTCCTTTCACACTTGTAATTTATCTGCTTCTTCAAACGAAGAAGGCTCGGCATCACTCATGTTGCTCATCAGTGCAACACAGCCTCCATACCTATCAGGCCTCTTACTTTCATTGAAAGTTCCTTTGGGAGCAGCTATCTTTTCTACTTCCTCCATTGTTTCTTGAAGCTATCCTGGCTTCCTTTTGGTTGGAGGTTCTTCAAGAGTTCTTTCCAACTCTTCAGCGGGTTCTAAGGGCTCATCACTTGGCCCTTCATGAGGTTTGTCCCTCTCATCATCTGACTCTTCACTTTCAGAAGAGGGTGAAGCTGGTTGAACTACTTCTGATTCCTGCTATAGCTCTCTGGATTTCTTGAATGCAGCTTCCTCATGAAAAGTCACATCCCTGCTTACCTCTATCTGCCTCTGACCTAGTACATATATCCTGTAAGCCTTGGAGTTCTCACTGTACCCCACAAAAATCCATTTCTTGCTCGAGGGTTCCATCTTTGTCCTCTTTTCCTTAGGGACATGAATATATACAGGACACCGAAATCCTTAGACGTCCTACTTCAGGTTTGGTTCCTGAGAAGACCTCTTCAGGAGTCTTGTCCTTCAAGATAGCATGAGGACACATGTTCTAAATATACACGGCAGTGGAGGTAGCTTCTGCCCATGAGGAATTTGGCAGATCCTGGTCACACATCATGGCTTTCGCTACCTCACATATTGTCCTGTTTTTCCTCTCAGCAACACCATTTTGCTGAGGGTTATATGGAACGGTCAAATGTCTCTTGATTCCTGCTTCCTTGCAGAAATCCTCAAACTTAAGAGATTCAAACTGTCCTCCATTGTTTGTTCTAAGGGTTTTGATGTGTTTGTCTGTCTGCTTTTCAATAAAGGCTTTAAATTCTTTAAACTTATCAAATGTGTCACTTTTCGCTTTAAGGAAATAGATCCAACATTTTCTAGAGCAATCATCAATAAAAATGACATAATACAAGCAGCCACTAAGAGAGGGAGATGACATGGGACCACACACATCAAAATGAACCAGATCTAAGATGCCCTAAGCTCTACTATAACTGCTAGAAAATGCTTTCTTTATATTTTTACCAAGCATGCCTCCTTTACAAATTTCATTTTTACTAAAAGAAATAGAGGGCATGCCACATACCATATTCTGCAAATATGGAAGTGCTCTGTAATGAAGATGTCCAAGCCTTCTGTGCCACAACTMGYTGGAGCTAGTTGCATCATGAGCCAATGCCTAGACTGATTGTCCTGTCACAACATAKAGTCCTCCTCTGCGAGTCCCAATWGGTTTTGTTGTACTCAGGTGGCTACCTTTAGCCCACAGAAGTGCCTTCATGTCATTGAAGACCACCCAATATCCCTTGTCCTCAAGGATTGCAACTAATAATAGATTCTTCCTAAGCCCTAGCACATATAATACTTCTTCAACATGAAGCATTGCCCAAGATTCCAATCTAAAGGAGATAGAGCGTACTCCCTCTATCTTGTAGCATTTGTCATCCCCAAGCTCAACTTGCTCTACAAAGAATTTCTTCTTGAAATCTGAAAGGATCTCCTTGTACCCTGTCATGTGCTTTGATGCACCATTGTCTACTAACCAAGTTTCCGGCCCTGTGATAACTGTACTGGGTAAAGAAGAAACCAAGTAATATTATTTTCTATCGTCTCTTTCATTAGAAGGACTTTTCTGATTTCTTTTGGATTCATCATCCTCAGCAGTTGAGGCATTATGTTTCCCTTTCCTTGGATTTTTCTTCCTATACCAGCAGTCTCTAGCAAAGTGACCCAACTTATTGCAATTAAAGCATTTGATCTTAGAAGTATCAATATTCTTGCCTTTGAACGTACCTTTAGTATTTATCTTCTTCTGAGAGTCTTTCTGGAAAGTGACGTTCTTCTTTCCCTTGAATCTTGATGCTAATGTCGAATGCTCTTCTTTGGATGGCTTGCTCCTCGTTGCAGTGCGACTCTCCTCTTGGAGACAGTCATGCCATAATCTCTCAAACATGGGTTGAATCTCTCTCCCACTCACGTTGGATAAGAAAGTCTCCCATGAAGAAGGAAGACCATCAAATATGACCTGCACTAAGTCATCATCATCCACTGTGACACCTGTGACCAAAATTTGATCTCTGATCTGGGCTATCCTAGAACAGAAAGATGCTACTGATTCACCTTTCTCCATCTTCAAATACTTAAGCTTGTGCTTAAGTGTCCTCTTCTGACTTGGTGTCTTTTTCTCATACAGATTTACCAAGGTATCCATACATTACTTGGCATTCATTAACGAAGTCATTGTTGGCATTATACTGTCTTTGACTGAGTCAAAGATGATTCATTTGGCCTTTGCTTGACTTTTCCTTAAGGCTGTTCTTCCTGCATTAGAGGTGGGTTCCTCCATCACTGATGTGACATACTGCTCAAGATCATGTTTCTGCAAGATATTCATTATCTTGAGCTTCCACACATTGAAGTTGGAAGCTCCTTCAAACCTATCCTCAGCCCTGATAGAAGTGGAGGATGCCATGGAACTCATGTTGGAAACTGATCGAGCTCTCTCTCTTGGATCTGTGTGTACCTTGTTCCTTCACTTCAACAAGTTCTTTCACACCCTTAGATCTGATACCATATTAAATTATCGATCTTGATTCAATATGCGGATTATTTCTTTAGTTTCTTCAGCACTTTAAACAGAATTTGATTTATTAACCAGCAAAATGAATATTTGAAATGATGAACAGAAGTAGAAGAGGTACTCAAATAGAATCTCACATATGCACAAGAATTTACCCTGGGGAAACCCTATACAGGGCAAAAAACCCCAGCAAACAATCTTCCTTTATTGCAAATAATATGTAATATCAATTACAATAATCCACCATGAAAAGTACCTCACTGATAGACCAGCAAACAACAAGACTTCACTGACTTTTACCGATGATATAAACAACACTATTTGTTGTCCTTTATTGCTGATGTAGACAGAACAGTTTGTTGTCCTTTATTGTTGATATACACAGCAATATTGTTGTCCTTCACTGTTGAGTTACACAGCAATGTTTGTTGTCCTTTAATGCTGAGTTACACAACAATGTTTGTCGTCTTTTACTGCTGAGATACACACCAATGTTTGTTGTCCTATATCGCTGAGATAGCCAACACTATTCAACTCCTTCACTGCCCTGTCTCCTACACTCTACGCTRTATAACAATGTGTGTTGAAGAGGAGGTCGAGCTCTGTATATAAAGGCATGGAGAAGAGAGRAGAGGGGTCTTTAATTAGAAGGAGTCTGCAWGTCTAACTAACTCGAATTAGTAACTAGACTTGAGACTAGACTTGACTATTGCATGCCACCTCAACATGCAACTCAACATACACTTTGACATGCAACTTTGGCATGCAACCTTAACATSCATGCATGCAACATGCAACTCGACTTGTCAACTTGACTTTGACCACATGCAACTTGTCTTTTACAACTCAAACTAAACATGCAAATCGGCTTTTACTACTGAGTTAGGCAACTCGAATTTCTTTTCATGGTGGATAATGTTACACGTGCCAACGTACTAGATCAATACGTTTACATTATTTGCATAAGGAAGATTGTTTGTTTCTAGCTCATAGGAATTGTACATTCAACCTAACTTTTGCTAGATGCCTTGACCTTTCCTCATGGCTCACAAGGCTTGACTAGGCTCACAGAGGTTGTACGTTCCCCCTGACTTTTGCACTAGTCTGTCTCTGCTCACAGAGGTTGTACGTTCCCCCTGACTTTTGCATTAGACTTACATCTTGACTTTTGTCTTAGGCTTACAAGGCTTCTTCCTTTGCCTTAGCTAGACTCACAAGATCATATAGCATCTCGTTCATCCCGAGTTTTGGTTTGACTCACAGAGGTTGTACGTTCACCCTGGCGTTTTTCAATACCTCACAAGACTGGTTGATTCTCCAAATCTCCTTGGCTAGCCTCAGGGTGGCCCACATGGCCTCTCATTGGAGAATGACTGCCGATGCTACTAAATTTAACACTCTTAGTCAATCCAGTCCAAGAAATCCCCCCATTATTATACCACAACTTAGGTTAGATTGACTTGTAAGGATTCTCCCTTAGGCTAGGGTAGTGTCTCTCCTTAGTTTGAAGTGTGGGGCAAGGCTACCGAGGTGGCAGTGGGTGGCTTGCATGTAGTGCATCTAGGCTCTCCCGTTGAGGATAGGACTTTTCCTCCTAGGTGAGAGTTTGAGCGGTAATTGGTACAACATAGAAATATTGCCTAATACGGTTTACTTGTGGATAAATGACGAAGCACGTGAGCTCTTTCTACTAAGAAGATAATGATTGTCTTTATGTTGATGCATCACCTAAGAGAATACATGCACTTGATGATAGAGCCATGATGTTACCATTTGGCATTTTAACAATTATGATTTTTTTTCATTAAATTTGTATTATGAATTATGAACAATGACTAAAGAGTCTTGACTTAAAAGCTTATTGTGGCAATTAAAAAAATTTGCCTAGGTATTGCTTTATGTCATTTTGCTTTGTATTCCATTTCAATTTCTTTGTCTGAAGGAAATTATGAATTTGAATGATAAATAATAGATTTGACTTAAAAAGATTCTTCCCGATTCAAAAAACCATTTCCTGGACCTTCCCTAGTTTACTGCAGTTTCGTCATAAGTCTACCTTGAACCCCCTATTCTTACTGCACCTTTGTTGGTCAATTTCCAAAACTCGTTTCCTATCATTTCCATTTCCTGTTCTTAATACTTGGGGACACTTAGAAAATATAGCATATGGATGAGAAAAAGTACATAAGATGAGCTCACTTCAATATTAAAAAATACTATGTTTTGGAAATGCACATTAATCTTACTATAACAAAGAAACAGCGATTAAATATGGAGGCATGAAATAAAGAACAAGAATACAAACCTTCACAGCACCTAAAGGATCATACTCAACACCAACGGCATCAAGGTTGAGCCTCTTTGTGTTGGGCTTTCTACCTGTAGCAACAAAATACAATATCACAAAGTGCAGTAATATTTCTGATCGCAATCCCAAAATTTATGCCAGTGCTAGTTCAGGTCATGTCTTTATAAAGAACAAAACTATAATCATGTGCTACACATTGATTTTCATAGATAAGTAAATGGTCTAGTTATAAAAAAATTACTAGAAATAATGATTAAATCAATTACTTGGATTTAAAGCAAGAAAAATATCATGGAAGTAATTTCGTAGAAAATCAATTGATCGCTTGGATGGTTTATAATTGGGAGTTATCTTTTTAATGTTCTCAATTTTTTCAAAAAATTATTTTACACACCAAACTTAACTTGTTATTATTGCATTTGATATCGGGATTCCAATTGTTGATGTAATCAGCTAGCACTCTCTCTCTATAAAACAATTATGCACTATTCCCGATTTTCATTTACATAAAGAATGATTTATAATCCATTATTAGGTGCACTCCAATTTCCCATCTCCAACATTACTTCCCTAATTTTCAATCCTGGTGTAAAGCATTTAATGTACTTATTTACAAGGGTGAATTCCACCAAACTACAGAGTTTTATATCCTACACATAATCTCCAAAATACAACAGAGACGAAAAGGGGTTTTTCATTGGATTGGGGATCACAAAGAAAAAGAGATGTCTAGGTTTCAAACACAATACTATTCAATCATGTTCTAAACTAAATATTAGGTTTTTAATGGTTGAAAACAGTCAATTTTTATGACCAAGCATGTTACAAGGTGTGACCCCCAAGCTGAAACATGACACACTTTCCTTTTTCTTTTTCTTTTTCTTTTTCTTTTTCTTTTTCTTTTTGTGGAGGGGTGGGGGAAGAAAACTACTTATAGTTGTCCCTTTGGCTAAATTGTCGCACTACAAGTGACATTTAGTTTTCACTAGACCACACACACCCATGGGCTAAAACACAATACACATAATCAATACATATGTATAGCATGTGTTATACAATGATATTCCACCTCCCATCAAATGTACAATGTGGTATTTTCATCTACATATAGTAGCATCCCATGCATCCTACTGTTAATTTTTCAATAAGCAAGGTTAAGCATGAAGTTCATTCCATTTTAGCATTTAACCATAACCATTAATGTTGCAGCAACCAAGATCACAAGAAGAAGCACCATGCACAATAACACAAGAAGTATCTTGGGAAACCCTTCTCAACAAGGGAAGAAAACCCAACGAAATCCTTTGCTATATTCTTCAAGAGAAAGACCTTCACCACCAAGAAAACCTAGCACACAAGAGAGTGCTCCTAGAAGACTAGCGCCAAAGAGAGGTGCGCACTTTTCCCAAGAAAGTGTACTTGCTGAAATTTCCAATCTCACACAAAAGATATGATTCCTAAATGGGGAATTTACTTTTACTTATACTAGACTGAACCTGTCAACAGAAGTGTCTATTGGCACAACAGGACCAACCTCACTAGCTTATAATATAATTAATATTAACCAAATTAATTATCTTTTACATTAATTACCAGTCACATTAAGGTGGGGCCGACCTGTACCCTTTACATTACAATTAGGGTTATATGCAGGTCTGACTCTTGAACAATATAGCAAGGGATCTTATACACCCACTAGTGCGCATCCACTAGGGGCACATCCATAGGGATGTCCATATCTCTTGGGTCACTGCATTACATAGAAGAACCACTTCTTCACTAGTGCTCAGCCACTAGGATCACGTTCACCTGTGCTCATCCACAGGCACGTCCACTCAACAGATCTTCTTTCTCACTGCATTACACAGGAGAGTCATCTAGAGTTTCTCGTCAACTCTTCTGCTCAGAGGAGGCTAATACATCATCTTTGTTTCTGTTCTCATGACGATGCACCCAGCACTTTGGGATTTCACACATTCACCTTGTGCTCAGCCACAGGCACGTCCAACTCTGCAAATCTCCTTTCTCACTGCGTTACACAAGAGAATCATCTGGATTTCTTCTCAACTCCCTGTGAGGAGGAGGCCATCTCTACGTTCCTTCTCAGTCTCGGATAGGAACCACACACCCCTCTCAGGGGCTTTCTCTCAGCTTTCTCTCAGGTTTGTAAGCTAGAGAATATCTCACATAGCTGCAATCATCAACATCTCTTGGGTTTGTAAGCTGGAGAATGTCTCACATAGCTACAATCATCAACATCTCTTGGGTTTGTAAGTTGGAGAATGTCTCACATAGCTGCAATCATCAACACCTACTCGATAAACTAAAGGACTCAAGCTATCAAGTCCTCCATTACTTATGTAGTGGACAAATACCGTTGTTTAAGAAATGTCATATTGCCCACTACTAAACCTCCCCATGGTTAACAGTGAACATTGTGCTTTTGTTACTCCCAATGCATGGGTGTAACTCAACCGGTTTTGCATGGGTATGTGTACCCAACTTATAAAGGTGTTGTATCGATATATTCTCAAGTCAAGTATGCCTAAAGGCTTCCTGAAGTACACGATATGGCATGATATGTACCCAGTTGTGCCCCAAGTATCAAGAAAGGTCACCCTTGTGTTAGGACAACTACCCACACCTAAGTCACCTGACACAATGACACGAGACACAGAGGAAACAAAAATACGAGTATTCGACACGTGACACGGTGACCCCAGAAATAGGACAAGGAAATATATGTGGATTTTTTTTGAAAATTACACATACAAAAATGAAATATAGACATAAAGATTCATATTTTGTTAGAAACTAGAAGATTTAAATGATACAAAACATGTAACATAATACATTGTAACATCAATGATGATCAAATGATAAAAACCCTGAACACACAAGACACTAGAACCATAAGGTGCAACATTCTCAATCTCATTAAGTCATCAAAATCAAAATGTATTACAATGTAGATAGATACTGAGTTAGAGTCACTAAAGTATGATACTATAGGTGGGAATGCCAATGGAAAATACAAAATAGCCATAGGGTAGATACTAGAACCGTAGATGGAAAAATCTCATAGCTCATGAGTCGTGACTGTCAGTAGTCCTCCATGTCATAATTATCAAGATTAGCATCACTACCAATGCTCTCTCCTCCATCCTCCTCTATATCCAATGCAATTTGTGCATCTGTTGATGTGGAGGATGATCCCTTAAGAGGATCACCATCATCAAAAGTGACTGGCTCTAGCACTGGTTCATGAAGATTCAAGTTAGTTAATGACAACTCAACACTATTGTCCAAACCCATATTGTTAGGAAACACATCCCGCATCTTTGTCTTTCCCTTCAACCGCTCTTCTCTCTGCCTACAAATAAGACAGAGGTTGGTGTGCACATACACCACTAAGTTAAATTCACCTGACACGGTGACAAAGAGAAGAGTTCAATAGAAGAGTTTATACTTGAGTGAAGGGTACATTTTCACTGGGGTCATGACAAAAGAGTTCAACAATTAGTGCCACCAACATCGAGATACATAAAGGGCTTGGTGTCCTTGATTAAATGCCAGTTTCATACCCTCATACATGATAGAATCCAATGGAAACATTGCAATCCTGCCAATCTTGAAATCCTGAAAACTGTTAAGTCTACTGAATTTTGAATGGGACCTAAAATTCTACTTTCTCCATATGAAGTCCAATGAGGTTAGAACCACTCTCAAACATCCTGAAACAATTAATGGTAATGTTAAAAATTTAAGTAACTTTAAGAATTTAATATTACCATTAATTACTAGGGTGAATGAAATGGAGGGGGTGGGGACCTCTTTAAATAGCATTAGTAAGGCAAAATAACCCTCAAATCCACACCAAAACACCTCACAACTACAACTTGCATGAGAAAACATGAGCATGGGTCCTTTTTTGTGTAGGACATGTGTCGTGTTTTCAGGACACACTAAGGGCACGTGTCAGACATGTGTTTGGCATGTGTCCTATGAACAGGACGTGTGCTAAACACGTGTACAACCCATGTCCTATCATATCGTGTCTGACACGTAGGATATGCGACACGGCGGGGGGTTTGGACGTGTCAGGTAACTTAGATCCCCACAAAAGGTAAGACTTAAAGATCTTTTTTATTTAAATAAGTACTATCTATTTATATATACAAATAGAGGTTAGAGGCATGCTGAGAGGTCACCAAGCTCTGGTTAACCTTACAAATACTTCCAGTTAGGCCTTATAGCCCTACCCATAGTCATAAACAACATATAAACCAGCAGACATTAAAACAAGCATAAAAGCCAAACAGCTTTTAGAGTTATCAGTTTTTAGAGTATCATATGCAGTCTTCCATAAGCAGGTTGCAGGGGCTAGCCCATATCTTCCTGAATTAAAACAGTAAAGCTCAGACATAGACCTACCATGGTTAGCATTATAATGCAAAGACCAAAAAACCTAAGGAGTCATGAGACCCTAGCTAAGCTTCCTCATCATCGAAGAAGATGGGATGGCGCAAGGTGGTTCTGGCTGGGAATAGAAGTTTCTCCTCTGTTGCTGAGTTGCCACAGGCATATCTGCAATCCGAGCATACAGTTCCAGTGTGTAGGCAACAAATTTCATCTTGAAGGGAGTCATATTTGTCATCCAGCAATTGAAGGATTTCCAGAATTTGTTCCAAGAGCAGGTTGTCTTGCTCTGTCTGGTTGTCAATACTATAAGCTATCATTTCTTTGGTGTGCTAATACAAGCCCACTGTTATATTGTAGCAGTTGATTCTATTGCATGAGATGCTTGTGTCCAGGACCAGTTTCTCCAATTATTTATCCACATTTTGACTGTGGATGTTTAATCTCTGTTGATGGAGCATGTCCCTGAGTTCTCCCAATTGTTGCATTGTAGCAGGTTTGTGCCTGGAATCAAACCCTTCTACAAGTCACCTGGTGTCTTAGAGCTACCTATCGGTGCATGAAGGGGACGTAGCCTTTCCCTTTCTAGCTTGGGGCTCTAGGGATCTCCCCCTACACTTTCTTCTGGGTGAGGTGGCCTTCTTTCCCTCCCTTATGTCACCATGTTCAAGCCTCTCAACATGATAAATCAAGTAGGACTTAGGATCACATGACCTTATAGGAACGTATGTGGTATGGACTCGAGGGAAATTAAGGTGTGGCCTAATCAAGGACTAACATGTGAAGTTGGTTGTATACCCTGACATATCAATATTGATGGATGTCATGGTCATAGATGTTCCTAATGCTTGGGTATGTTGATATCAAGAAAGTGGACTGCTAGTTTAGGGGGTAGTATCCAATTAGACTTATCTTACGCTACCATCCCAACATGTGAGGGTGTTTGTTACATTGTATAGAAAGCCTCCTAGGAAATATCACATAGAAGACCCCAAAAAGCCAATGAACCAATTAGTGTGTATAGAGGAAAATTAATTTGGAAATTACTTTGTTCTTGCACACTCATTGGCCCCTGAACTAAAAGAAAAACCTAGAGAGAGAAGAAAGAAATTCTAGAAAACGCATTTTGATGGAGCACAATCTAGATCAGGTGTTGGTGTTAGCATTGTTTTCACCTCTCCACAAGGGGAAATCACTAGCTATTCTTATAGGCTAGTGTTTGACACTAGCAACAACATGGTTGAATATGAAGCTCTCTTGCTTGGTCTTGAGTTGGCGAGAGACAAGGGAATTAAAGTGTTGGTGGTGGTTGGTGATTCCGACCTTTTGGTGAAGCTAGTAAAGAATGAATTTTCAGTAAAAGACAATAGGTTGAAACAATACCTGCTTTTGAGTCTTGACATTAGTGTTGTCCCTGTTACCACCCCCCCCCGTGCCTAGGGGTAACTAGAGGAGATCATGTCCCCTGGCCCACAATGAAGACAATGACCCCGATGATGATGATGATTAGCATGTCCACCCATGGCAGCCCAGCAGCCTCCCTCAGATGCCTCTTCTACTTTGGATTAGCAAAAGCTCATCACATCTATTCAACACAATCTTTGGGAGATGGTAAACTAGCGTCACCATGAGGTATATTAGTCCTTCTTTCATACAGACTGTGGTGCTTAATATACTAGGCATACGAATGAGGATCATTGGTTGAAGTTGGGTAATGGATCATAAGCGCAAAAAGTTACGTTTGTTTCCTTGTTTCACCTTGGTGGCCAGTGTTTTGTACCCTAGTCCTGTATTGTCACCTGCAAGGAAAAGGGGTACTACTAGGGGGCCCTCACAAGGGTATTTTCACCATCCTGGAGCATGTCATAGTGTACTAAACTTTGGTAATGGGTGATGGTTCATTCTCTCATGAGAAAAGGGGCTAAAGGCCCAAAGGTTTATTGCAGTTACTAGTAAAAGAATAATAAAGAAACAATAATGTTAAAGAAAGAAAGAGATAATAGCAAGAACTCTCAAAAGCCAATCCATACTTGAGCTCTACGCTTTACGTATTCGCCCAAGTCCCAAAGCAATGGATGCTAGAGCTTGGAACCTTATAAAGGGGACTTGCAAATAAATAAAAGGGGAATAAAAAGGCAGATTAAGGAGTTGGAAAAAAGTAGCGCCTAGAAAGTGGTAACTCAAGAGCAAGCGCACCCTCCACAAAGGCGCTCATGGAAATGGACCAAATGACTCCATAAGCCATGAAGTAAGCCTAACATGTTTCATTATCACACTTACTCTTGAAGGGTTCTTTTCTTTCATGCTTCCCTTCGGGCATATCCCTCTACTTGGCTCTTTTCTTTCCTGTTTTGGTTAGCATACCTAATAGGTTCTGATGATCGTCCTCCCATATTCAAACTTGCCAACTTCCATAAAGTCTTGAGCTAATGTGAAATTTGAAGGGGATACTTGATGTGAACTGTGTATATGGCTTTTATCTTAAGTAATAGCTTACTTTGTATGATCTAAGGTGTTTATACCTTGTCAACATTGCTTTTATTTGATCCCATACTTTGATTTGATTTGGATACACCTGACATGGTTCTTTGAAGGACGTCCCCTGCTTTCACCTAGGACGTTGTGCATCTGTTTACAGGCTATGGCACGTGTGATGTGAAGGGTTGAGTCATTGGATGGCTTGACACACTCAGTTATAGGCTCTTGCACCTTCTAGACCTTGGATGATGGACAAATGGGCTTGATTTTGACAAATGGGCTTGATTTTGACAAATATGGTCATAATGGCACACTTATGGGCAAGAAGCCCGTACTTTGGACAACACACCCACACCTTACCCAGCCATTTAATGGAGGACGTTGCACTTCGTTTAGCTTGGACAACACGTAGAGATAAGATGCATCCTCCCTCCACATTGGACATTGCATTCTACACCTTAGATGTTGGGCTTGTGATGATGACGTCATGTGCTAGGGTTTGATGATGTTGGGGCTTGCTAGCACTTGGACACCACATGATGACTTGAGGTGTGATGGGCACTTGACCATGGTCTTCCACCTCACTTGTGCTACTTGATGATGACATGTGGCCTTTGGAGGCCCCCTTCACCTTCTTGAGGGCTTGAAGTCACCGCACGTGTGACCCCATGATGTATTATTTTCATGTTTTATCATTGTAGAGGCTATTTTGAGGGATCGAACCCACTTTTAGCATGGATCATTGTTGTTTTACTCAATTATGTGGACAAATAAGCATTAGGGTTACCTTATAAATAAGGCTAGCGCTCAACTTCATTTTTCATCATCACATCTCCTCACACAAGTGATGAGAGCTACTCTAGAAAAGTTCGCTCTACCTTTCTTTTGTCTCTTGGATTTTACGCACATCTCTTGGAGTCACTTTGGATGGATGTTTTCTCTTGTTGATGGTGATTCTTCATGGATTAGAGTTTCCTCATGCTAGTGCACCTTGTTTGTAAGTGTTTACATTGATTTCTTGTGGTATTTCTTGGTTTATCTTGGTAATTTGCTCTATTATAAGGGTAATTTTGCATGTTATCTCGATATTTCTGAAGTTCAAAACCGTAACTAGAAGGATTAAGATTGGTTGTCCCCTTCCCTTGTTGTTTTCACCTTAACTTGTTGAAGCATTTAAGATTTGCTCTAAGGGTTAGGAGTGGCTATCCCCTTAGGGTTTATCTTAGATAGGGTTTGATTCTAGGGGTTAGG